>JAAAKE020123349.1:0-34817 GCA_010014785.2 Anisolabis maritima
GGCCCGGGCTTGTCTATCAACTGGCCTGGCTGGCGGGCTCTCTTGCCGATGACGTAGTAGATGACGTAACAAGGAGACAATTTGAATTTTTAAAATTATTTTTTAATAATTGAATATTTAATTGAATTCATGATATATTAATTAATGAAAATTCTTCTGAAATAAGATTAGTTGATCAAATTTAAGACAATTTTTATTTTAAATGAGAGGTGATGAAAAATCTAAGGATCACCCAATATCATTTATTAGTACATATTTTGGCCTCTAAATAGATTATATAAGGTGGTTCTTATATTCATTGCTGTTTGATTTCTCACAACATTTAATCAATTACATCTAGAATCAATAGTAAAGACTTTCTTTTTCTTTATCTTTACTATTTTTTTATTATTACTTTATTTTTTAAAATTATATATATAATGTTCTCATATTTTTTTTTTTATGAATATAGCGAAATTTTTTTCAAAACGCAAGCACAGGAGGGGATTTTGCTTATGAATTTCGAATTTTCTTGACCTGTGGACCCCCAAGCCTTAGCAAATAACTATATAACTAATTTTTATATTATCTTAAAAAACAATTTTTATTTTAAAAATTTCTATCATTTATTAATCATTTGTAAAAGTAAACATGTTATGTATCGAACAAATAATTTGCCACGACAGGAACGAAATTTAAACCATGGCTTAGCAATTGAATAATTATGGGAACTCCTAGATTATATAGCATATATATATTTGTCCGGGATTCTCACCGTAGGGCACATACCATATAAGGGGACAATTCGATGTTCTGTGGAAGCTTCTTTAGGTCAAGTTAATGGCCTTTTTCCTCCAAGTGAATAGGAGTTAACTTTTTGTATAATAAATGTCACAGAGAAGTGGGGAAAGGAGCATCAGCATTTCCGTGATGTTTGGCCAAAAAAGAATTGGATCCAGTGATTTATTCATAAAGAGAAAAAGAGGAATAGCTCTAATTCATTTTTTTTTAATTAACGCAAATTGACTATTAAAATGAAATTCATATAAATATTTAGCCTGACCCTATCCTCCCCGCTTTATTCCTATTTAATGCATTTTATAAAACCAAAATATTTTATTTTTATTCATTGTCAATAAAATTATCAGGACAAGTTTTTTTTTTTAATTCGCAAATTACTCAAAATGATTTATTTTCTAAAATAATAATAATGTTATTTATATACCGGTTTTTTTGATATATTTGTTTTTACTTAAAGTTTAGTCTACTGTTTGTTCATTTTGTAACAACTAACTTAAAGAGAATGTCAAAACTAAACTCAAAGAAAAGAATATAAAAAATATTTACACAAAATGGCTAAAGCATTAAATCTTAAAAAATAAAAAATCGCTTTGTAAGCTAGTGTAAATAATTTAGCATAAAAATAGGTCGTCGTTGAAATTTGTTATTATAATTAAATAGTTTGGACGTATTTTCAACGAAATTCCCTTTTAAATGATTACGTATTATAATTCAAGTGAATTGTAACTTTTTTTAATGTATTTTTTAACAGGTTCTTTCTTTAAAGAAAGACACGCCTTTTATTCAGCCAAACTCTGGTCGTAACCTTGTAGATGAAGTTACTTTATTTCCTGTCTTTAACCCCTCCTGTATATATTTATTGGAGCTACCAACTAAACTATATTTAAGATAACTTCAGTATTGGGCTCTCGGAGGAGCAGCGTTGCCAGTGTTTGCAGTATTGGTGTTTTTGTGACAAACTGGTAACCTAGGTGGTAGCAGATCAACGCCTTTGCCTAGGTCCCACTCTAGCCTTACACGTGCTCAATTCTGAAGTTTTATTAAATAGATTATAATCCTTTGATGTTTCCACTCTCTTATCCAACTTATTCTAGGCTAACAGGTTCTTAATGAACAATGGCCCTTTTCAGATCGAAAATAATTAAACCTAAAATTGAAATTTTTTCTGAGACTATTTATAAAATTTATTACACTCTAAATATCAGATAATTAGGACCTGGAAATGGGCTCACTTAGACAGCTGCCCGGGATGCCAAATAGAAATCCCTATATAAAAATACGGTCCATTGAAAAATTAAAACAAAGGGAGAAAAGCGCAAGGGGTCTACAAAATTTTCAGTCTTAGATTATTATTTATATAATTAATAATAAATAATCTCGACAATTCTCTTACAATTGGCAAGTGCATAAAAAAATTCCACAATTTACTTATATGATACAATAGGATCATTTGTCAATTTACTTTCTCGACGAATATTTTATCTACTTGAAATATAGCCTACTGTATTATTAAATCTGTAAATAGTTTTGAGAAAGTATTATTGAAATGAAAATACTAGTCACTAGTGAGACCATTTAGTTAATACCATATGGAATCACACTAATAAAATATTCCATATATGCAGAGGTAAAATTTTAATTACAGAGTTCTTCTTTAATCGTATTCAAAGGACAGACAGACATGTTTTTCATTTAATTTTTTCTCTTAAAATAAAATTAATAAAATTAATATTTATTACTTATATTTTTTATTATTTAATAATTCAATCAATGAAAGTTGTAATATATATATACTAGTATATAAAAAATATGAAATATTTTTTTTTCCTTATTATAATAAATGAGTAGGAGAAATTTTATTTTATACGATTAGATCATATTCCATGGAATGAGGCACAGAGTTGGGGTTTATTTCTAAAAATAAAATTGTCTTAACACTTTATATTTATACTTAAAACCAATAAATCTTTAGAGACGTTGATCTGCATGTGCCTTTGTAGTCTATGTTTATTCTTGACGCCTCAACTATTAACTAACGATAATTTCAGTAAAATAGAGGAAATCCGAAATCGGAACTAACTAGTTATCACTACATAAATATTCCTCAGATATTTTAACGCAATGATAAAATTATGATATTTTATAAGCATTTTTATGGACTACCCGCGCGCTTTAGGTCTCATCGGAGTGCAAAAATGCGAGACCCACCTTTTAACGGAATCGGGTTCATAATCCCAAGGATACATCCGCATTAATGAGATGAAAGAATGCAAAGAAGCAAGAGAGGAAGAGTAGAACGTGTGTCAGCGTTGATCAGAATTAGACACGCGTCTCTCATGATAACACGCAAAGTGTAAAAGGCGTTTAGGATGAATGAACAAGTGAATCATGATCGAGATCAGTCCTCTCATGGAAATCAGAAATGATAGGGAATTAAAAGAGATTGATATATATTTTAGAGTTATAATTAAAAATATAGCGATAACCAATCCCAAGATTTTGGAGTGGAGGAGGGGAAATTTATTGATTAGGGCGAGAGGAGACGAAAGCTGCTGGGGTTTAATTTTTCATGACCATAATTACTTTTTCTTTACTTTTATATATAAAAGTGTGGGCAAGTAAATTCTATCTTTATTTGAATTTTTTGGACTTTTGTCCGGGCTCTCCATTGGAGATATGATATGAATTTGGATATATTTGTTTATTTAAGTACGCAATAATAATATATATATAATTTTTATAAATATAAATCAATACACAATATTAATTAATTATATGTGGATTGATTTATATAATTATAAATACATTGACCGGCAAAAAAACTCAACACCTAATTTGTTTTGTTTTAATATTTATCTTTGAACAAATAAAAATCATTTATATAATTTCTATGAACATTTTAAATATAAAAATTTTATTTAAAGTTTATTTTTTCAAAAAAGTTCTAATATAAGTTTAAATTGTCACACTTAATTGTTAGAAATAATCACCAAGCGGCTCATCTTTTAATGATTTTTCGTAACTGAAATCACAAAATATAATTTTCTGGAGAAAATTAGATCACTTTAGAATCGTGTATTACCACCTCTGGATTTTATTACCGCTTATGTCCTCTCCGGCAAGTTTTTGATCAGATTAACAATATTTTCTTCCATTCTTCAAGAAGTTTATTTCTTAGATCAAAGAGGTTCTCAGGCATACGTTTCCTACCAAAATATCCCATACATGTTCGATTGGTTTGAGATCTGGGTTTCGAGGAGGCCAATCTAAGATTTTGATTCATGCATGTATTTTTTAACAATTGTTGCCATATGAGGGCGTGCATTGTCTTGCATCAAGAGAAAATTGTTTCCAATAAAGGAAGCAAAAGGGACAACATGGTTTTCAGGGACCTCAATATATCGCCAAGTAAGTTTACTGATTTAATCAAGATGATTGATGCTTGTGAGTTTTTTAATTCACAAGTATTTTAAATTTTTTTATTCTAATTTTTGATAATTTTTTCCATTTTCAGTATTCATCTTATTACTCTAGAAAGTAGTAAACCAAAAGGCAATACGGAAGTGAGACTTGAGTGAGGAAAAGTACAATTTTTTATCATATTTTACTATGTAAGATACATTAAATCTCAAATTTTTTTTTTTCTTAATCCGTTTCAAATGAGAGTTGTTCAGGTGTTGTCACGGATCAGTATAAATGAAGAAAGAAGCACGTGCTGAGCAGGCGCTAGACATAAAAAAAAAGAATTATTGGAGAGGCGCAGGCCCTTGCTCTTGTGGGCGCTGCACGCTGAGCGCCCTGCCCAGCTCTCAGGGCCAGCATCGTCGCCTACACTGGTCCAGCACTCAACTCTCCTCTTTGGTTTTTTTTTTGTTTTATCCTTCCATTCCAAGAAATACCACCAAATTGGTTATATATATAAATTGCATATTAACCAAGATAACAGATCAGGTGTATGTGAGTGGTCTATAAATTTCTTTATTTTTAAACAAACAATATACATTTTCTATTTTAAGATTATTTTTGATTATAAAAAGTTTTTTTTTTATATAGACTAAGAAACTGTGTATTAATATATTTGACAAAAAATTATTTTTATAAACTTGTGTAGTATTGAATTAAGTTTCATTTTGTATCACTCAGTACATGTCGTTAAAAAACATAAAACTCTTGTCAATTATTTGCATTAGTTCAGTAGTTTCCTAATATACATTCCTAGAGCGGTCAGGCGCTTATCAAGAAGGAAGGCACCTGTAAGTACAATGGGGACATGGGCGTCCGCAGGTGGGGGCAAGAGGTGCGCCAAACCCCCCCCCGATCGAATAAAAAAATTCCACAAATTATAATCATAAAAGTGATTGATATCTGTGATGGATGTTTATGATTTTTTTACTTTATTTATAACTAATCTCATTTTATTTTATTTGTCTCCAAGCTTTGCCTCAAAGGGGTAAGGGGAGGGCTTTTTCTGTGGGCACCCCTGCATAAATTTGTTCGTTTTTGCTTCCTCATTTGTTTTAGAGCTTCTTTAGAAATTAGTTAGATGATCATTTGGGTTTCCTAGCTTCCAGTAGAAAATAATTTCTCCAACCTATGGTACATGTATCTCTGCAATAGGAAAGTATTTTTATTGAGAAACAAAGGGAGGTGAACAAAAAGTGAACTAGAGCAGGAAACGACAAGGAAAAAGAAAATCACTTCAAAGGGGAAAAATATTTTGGAAGGGAAAATTGAGGAAAAAAATAAAGCATCATTTTTAAGTGAATAATTTGTTTTTACGCATTTTCATTTGAAATGTATTAAAAAGAGAACATTCTAAATTAATTTCTTACATTGTCATCGGAACTGTACCTTAAGAGCAATATTTCAGAACTCTAACTTTTTGGAAAGTGAGTTGACATACAAACAAGTTAAATAAAAGCATATAAAAATATCCATTAAGTTCTTCTTTACCCCCGGGCAACACAAACCCTCGATACGCCATTGTTGAAGATGGTAAAAATAAGACTTTTAAATTGTTCGAATTATAAAGAATTGAAATATTGAGATATTAAAAGAAGGGACTCTGACTTTTATTACAAACTTTTTACATTTATTATTATTAAAACAATTTTGCAAACTTTACCAATACATTCTAATAAATTCTGCTATATCTTCAAATAAGAATCAGGTGATTTTTTTAATTTAATATAGCGGTATATATCAATTTTAATTTGTATGTAAATTAAGAATATATAAAATTCATACAATGAAAAACGCTACCTTTTTTAGATTTTTTTTTTTTAATGTAATTTAAATAAAATAATCATTCTGTTAGAAAATAAATAAGATTAAAGATCAGTGACCTATAAGGAATGTCTATAAAAAGTGACATGGGTCAAAAAAGGAAAAAAAAATGAATGAGATTTCAATCTTAATCCCAAATTCTCTCAATTCAATGTCACCCAACCGAAAGCGTAGGGAAAATAAATGTTTTTTAGGGCCATTAGAACAAACGAACCTGAAGAAAGAATTTTTGTTTTAATACAATAAAAAATTTTCAAATTTACCTAAAAATTTTCAAGAATGCACCGCTATTTTCCGTGGATTTATTTATATTAAAATTTGTATTGTTGTAATTTGAAGTCTTGAAGATGGAAGACCCCCCCCCTGTTAAAAATATTGACATTGTTAATATTGATAACCTTCAAAACCAAGGGATGTGGGTTCGGATTCCAGGTAACCCAATGAAAATTTATTGGGTACCAATTGATTTAAATAAATATGGCTGGTTAAATATAGTGTATTTCGTTTGTGCCTCAAATACCGAAAAAAAAGATGGAAGAATGTGAATAATAATTTTCGGGCCAATGGAAGTCCTTATTATTTTATCCTTGCTTTTTTTATTTTATTTTTGAAATTGATTGAAAATGATTTACAAAATTGTTGGAAGAGTAGTTGTAATTTTTTTTTCTTCAACTGGCCAAAAGATGTTGCCTGTTCTACAAACTTAAAAAAAAGACTTCAAATTCCTGAGATATTATTTTTAAAGCTTAAAGATGGAGTCAATATTTATAATTATTTAGTATCCTCTTTTAAAAATCCTATCTAAAGAGATTAAAAACGATCCCGGATAGAATAATGATGACGTTTAAAAATGGTAGCTCAACTGTTCATAATTATTTCTAATCACTCTCTCATGTCCAAGTAAGATAATGAATTAAAATTAGAAAATAATGAACCCGATACGATTCTCCTGGTGTTCATTTGACCACTCGATGGAATTAATCCCCTGTCAATGGAATAAATAATCAGTTTTGTTTTAACTATGACAGTAGGCGAAGGAGAAGGAGATAATTTGAAAGAGGGAAGGGCGTGAAGGAATTCTGATGACAAATTGTCTTGAATCGAATATTATTTCAATCATGAATGGACTTAATTAGACCTGATCAGGTACGGAATGTAAAAAATTATGTAATATGTTGTTTTCACGCTTTACACTTATCCCTTAAAATATAAGCGATGAATGATTATTTTAACAATATTATATATTATAAAATTGAGATTGGTTTGTACGTGAGTGATGGAACATCACTGGTGAAGCTCTAACAGAGCACACACGTTGAATGGGAGGCAGGCAAGTGCAACCTGTGGGGGACACAGGGTCAGTGTCCCCCCCGATATGGGCAGCAGCCTGTTTTCCTGCCAGCCTGTCGCACAGCCTTAGTGCATTCCGGTATTTCGACTACCAACAACTTATCTCTTTCTCTTTAGCATCTCAGAAAAGAAAATCCCTTTAAAATTTTTTGCATAACGAGTTAAACAGAAATTTATATCTAGATTTGATTTTTAAAGATACTTCAAATTATTAAATACAATAAAATAAAAAAAGAATAGTATTAAATACATTTATCAAATATATTTTTCCAATATTATGAAATAAATTGTTTTGTTTTTTTCCTATCCACATTCTTACAAAAATGTATAAAAAATATAAAGAATTATTCTTAACCAATATAGTTAAAAACCTAATAAAAATAAATAAAGATTTCTCCAATGATGATCGTTTGAGTATTTCATTGTTGGTTTCTAGAAACCCGCCTAAAGTTGGAGTAATAATATTTTCTATAAAAAAAATTTGTATAACTTGGTTTTTCGCTTTCCTTTTATTCTTTTGTCTTGACCTAATCCCTTTACAGACGGAACTTTTCGTTTTAAATAGGGAAGCATGCCGGCCTGTCGCTAGATGGGGGAGGGGAAAGTATGACATAAAGCGGTGTGCAATAAATGCCAGTCTTCGTTCGGGTAACTAGTGACAAGATGTGAGCCTTTGAGTAAATTTAGTTTATTGTTTCTTGTTTAAAATGGATTTATAATATTGTATTTGAAATTTTTTAAACAAAAATTTTATTTTTTCTAATTGAATTTGAGGGGCGCGGAGTTTGGAATCTGTCTGTAGTTGAGTTAAAAATTTTTTAAATGAAATGTTTAAAAAAAAAAAAAAAAAAAAAGAAGAAGAAATGAAGAATTTCAAAAATGTTGTATTAATTAATTATTTTACTGAATGAAAGCCAAAGCGCCTTCTTCCTACAGTATCAAAGAAGATTATGAAAAATAAAATTTAATAAAACAAAAAATATTTTAATTTCAAATGATTGCAAAAATTTTAACTGAGACAAAAAAGATCAAATAAATTTTTTCTTTTCGCATCTGAGGCCATTAGACATATATCATAACATTTTTATTTTTACGTTATGATCCGTCCATATTTATTCAAATTAATTGGTAGCCAATATACTTTAAATATTAAAAAAAATATTGTAAACGCCTTCTCTTTCCATATAAAATTTCGCACAAACTGGTCTATGTGTATTTTATTTTATTTAATTTTAAGGTAAATGCAGTAGATTATTCAGACCTGAAGAGGTCAGCTTTTTTTTACCATTTAAATTTTATTTTATTCTTTTTTTTTTTTTAACAATTATTCCAGGTTTTTCCAAATTTTTTTAAAATTTGTTTTTGATTATCTTGCTAGTCTAATTACTCTTAAGTTTCTATTTCATACATTTATTATTGTATATATTACTAAGCTTCAAAAAGTTCTTAAGATTTTACAAAAATAATTTTTGTTTATTTGAGAATGCATAAACTTACTGAAAAACTGAGATGGAAATTCTTTTTTATAGAATAAGAATTATCTAAAATAGATAGCTATGGAAATTGAATCATAAAGAACATCTAGAGGAAGTTTTTAAGACAAATGGTGATTGTAATAAAGTCTCGTTTAGCTAAAGTATCCTATATTTATGAGAGATAACTAGTATATTACTTAAGAGTTAACGAGTTAATATTTCCAAAATAATGATCGTCACACTATGATTATTATTATGATCGGAGATGCTGATTTGGAAAGTAACGAGAGGACGTGCTTAATCATTAAGGTCATCATTTGGATGGACATGTCTCAAGAAGAAGAGGAACTGGTCAGGAGAGAGATGAGAAAAAAAATCTAACGGTCCCAAATGTTGCAATTATGTCAAGAGGAATCCAAGAAGCTCGAAATGTCAATAATAATTTAGTTAATTGGAAAAAAAATCCTATCTTTCAAATGTGTATCCAGATTCTCCTAAATTTATTAAAATTAATAAATTAATTGACTAAAAACAGGATTATATCAGAGTCATTATGCCAAGTCATACTTAACCCCAAAACTGAGGCGGTTAAAAACATCTAACTCTACTCTATTTAAAATAACTTTAATACTGGACTCGGGTAGGACAGAGTTGCCAGTATATGCGTCACTGACGAATTGACGCAATAGAAGTAATCAGCCATGGTATTTTTCACAAAATCTGGCAACGTGGATGGTGGCCAGAGTTCTCTGATTGGATATTGCCTTCCGTCCCTATCTCCAAGTCGTCACTCTTACACTACTAAAGTTTCATTAAATAGAATATAATCATAAGGACACTTCTACGGAAGTTTTGGATTCAAAACAAAAAATTAAAAGTTTCAGAGAAATAATACCAGTCGTTTTGGTATACAAATAAATGATATAATAATGATCCGAAAATGGCTGGTATTATTTCTCTTTCGAAGAGTTATCTTATAAATACCACGTTCCAACTTTCATCAAAAAATTACAATTGTGAAGATGATTGTACTTTCAGACTTCTTCTTTTTTGTAGTTTTCTACCGATGGCCAGCGTTCCAGTATACTTTTTAACGTTTTTTGATTCATTGCTCCAGAACGGGCCACGCATGTGCAATTCTTAATCTTTTTAGAATAGTGCAAAAAACATATAAAGTAAACAAGAACGACAACGACAACCCTTGCTTGCAATCACTTTAAAATTTTAAAAGAAAAAGTCTTTGATTTAAAAAAATAGCTGAGATGATTGATAAGCAAATGATTTTGTTCATGTGCATAATGACCGAAAAAGACCCTGAGTTAATCACTATCGATGATTTAAAAACAAAGAATAAGAGTCCCAGAGTTACCTAGAGTTAAGTAGATCAAACTTGCTAAAGTATATTGTTGTGGGTAATATACATTAACAATTTATTTAAATAAAAGTGTTGGGTTAAAGATGTATATTTTTCCTTAATTATCCAAACTTAATTATTGTGTGTTTAAAAGAATATAAAGTATAATAAAACGCCCTTTTTTCTCTATTTATGTATTTATTATAATATAAGATAATGAAATATCTAATTTAAGTTGTATTTATTCAAACAACCGTTTCTCTGTATTCATCTTCTTCAACTAAAAATAAATAAAATGATTCTTATGATGATGGACGATTAACTCTTAGCTCTTTTTAATACAAATGGTAATTTAATTTCACGGAATAATATTTACAAATTCAATTAAATGTTTAGTTTAAATAAGTAAACCTTAAGGTCAAATGTTTAATTCCAAGCTATGTAACATAACATAACTCTTAACATGGTAATTCCAAAAATGGGTCTTCTCTTTCTTTCTCTCACTCTCATTCAATGCTCCCGGATCTGCGCACATCTGTTTAGGATTTTTATAAATTTTAAATAATCTAAATGTAAAATTATAAGACAATTGTATCAAGAAAATACAATATGTTTAAATTCTTGGATTTGTCTGCAAGTACTATCTTCAAAAAAAAAACAATTTCTCTTAGTAGGTAAAGAACTGTGAAAAATTTCATTAATAAACTATCATTTTTTTTATTTTGAAGCTTTCACTATTGTTATCATTTATAAATAAACTACATTTTCTGTTCAACTGTGGTTTGTATTATACACCATGTTTATGCCGCTCATTCTGTGGCCTTTTTCAGATACAAATCACAGAGTCTTAAATCTAAAGATTCATTTCATTCTGAAATGAGGCGAGAAATAAAATGGCCGTGGCGGCTACATCAGCGTCATCTGCGTTGCAAGTTCGGTCGTGACGTCATTTCAAAAAGTTTGGCACGAATACAAATTATAAAAGTTGTATTCTCTAATAAGTAAATCTACATATGTTTATAATTATACTTAAACAAGTGAATTAACATAATTAATAATTAATTTTTATAAATTGATTTATATTTAGAAAAAATGTTTATTTGCATTCATTAATCCAAATAAATACACTAATTCAACTCTGTCCCTTGGTGCAGAGGTTCGCTTTTGGTCCTGAGAAATGTATTTATATTGTATTGACTACCAATATAATATAAATAAATAAATAAGGACGGACCCCAGATATCTAAAGACTTAAAAAAATATATTCAAATTGATCAGCATTCATATTATTTATAGTAGATGTTTACAATAATTTTATTATTTAAACAAAGTAGAATTAATCGTAAAAATTATTATAAACATCAACTATAAATAATATGAATGCTGATCAATTTGTGAATTTATTTCTCATCTTGGCAACAATAAAATTAAGAACTACTTACTATATCGTTGATCGTATTTTTTTAACTTGATTTAAAATATTTATGTAATTTTCTATCTTTCTCATTTTATTTTCATCATATATATACTGTAGCTATATAATAAATATAAACATAGAAAATTTCTTAAATATTTTAAATCACGTATATATATTCAATTAATTTAATGTAAAAATTCTTTCAATAGAAAAAAGTGCATTTGGTTGAAAAATTTTTTTCACTTTATTATTTCTACAAAAAAAATTTGGTGCGTTGGTTTTGCAACACCATTTGATCAAGTTTTTTTTTTTTTTTTTAGTCTGGAAAGAGGATGTTTCTCATTCTCTCTCTCTTTTTCTCTCTCTCATCCTCTTTCTAAGTTTCTTAGCTGCTGCATGTAGATTCAAAAAAAAAAAAAAACCTTCCTCTTTCCTGGCCAATTTTCACGCTGGATTTCAATTCCATTTCAATTCGAATTCGTGATCATCGTAACCCTCTTTATATGTTCTTTTAAATTTTCTTTCCTTTAAAATAAAAAAAAAAAAAATAAATAAATCTTATAATATGTGTAACTTTAAATGGATTAAACTTATAAATAAGGTTAATAAATTTAAAAAATTTAGAAAATTATATAAATAATTTTTTTTTTAAATAAATCTACCATTCTTTCAATAGTTTTAGTAAATAAATGAAATCAAAACTCAAATTTTTTTTTTTTTAATAGACATAAAAGTTTAAAAAATTGAGAAAAAATATAATTCTATTTCCCTAAAAAAAGAAAAAAATTATTTTAATTTGGGATTTGTCTATTATAACACAAAGAACAAATGTGCCAAGATATTTCTCTCTCTCTCTCTCTATTTATATATATTTATATAATTTTGGGATTCATCTTGGGGTATAAAAAATAAAAATCTTTCTAAATTTTTTATTATCTTCATTAAAATATATCGTAATAAAGTAACATCCACTTTTGGGAATAAGTGACTGAGTCGGAGTAACTTTATCATCTTCAAATATCTAATTTTCTTCATAAATATTAAATTAACCGCACTGATCGAGGGATACTTGTATATAAAAAATATTTCTATTTAAAAAAAATCTAATTATATTTAATACTATTTATTCGTTTTTTATTAATCATCGTTGTCAAATGAGCGATAAGTGAGGGTCATATATCAAATATTCAAGATTTTTTTATTTAGATTTACATTAAAGATTTATAATTAAAATAATTTTATATTATCTACAACATTAGATTAAATATCTTTTCCTATGCCATTCTTAGGGAGAAAAAAATTTATAATAAAGTTAGAAATTTAAAATCATATTCTGATTAATAAATACTTTTTTCTACTATATTTTCCAGATAAAAGCAACTAGTAAATTCATTTAAAAGAAAAAATCATATTTTCATAAAAAATTTCATTTCAAAATCTCTGACTTATCAAAATCCCCTCGTGCTTATATATATGGAGATCCTTGCTTCATATATAAATATAAATTTCTTATGTGCTTAATCTTCCCATTCCTTTTTTTTTTTATCTTTATTTTCGTTAGTAAATTTCACTTTAAAATTTTTTTTCTGATAAACTCTTTTTTTTTTAAATATTTATAACATAGAAACAATCCTTGTATTTTATCATCTAAAAATAAATTTCGAAATCTCATCTTGCGGATAAGAAAAAGTGCGTTGCTCTTTTATAGTCTTTTTTATAATAATTTATGTGTCATTTTGTTAAAGTGTCAAGCATCTTATTAAAAGATGCGATTCTCCCCTCTCCTCTCACATCGATCTCATTTTGGCTTGGCGCCAGCCAGACCTATGATCAAATCCAAAAAGCCGTCCGATGTAGCTAGCAGTCTCTCTCTCTCACTTGCCAAGTAATAAGCTTTTATTAACAAACTCGCAATTAATTGATACAATTTTCTCAAACTGCTTGATATTGAACTCTTTGATTAATAATAATATGTTATTGTATATTAAAACTCTAATCGGTATTTGAGGCTATAAAGGATATTAACAATAAGTTGTATAAAAAAAAAAATTATGTGACATATTTAATTAATTATTAGAATTTAAAATTTGCTTCTAAGGTCGGATTAATTACCTAATTATATATGTAAGCAAGAGAATGAATTACTAACTTGATAGTTGACTAACAATAAATGTAACATCCAAAGGGATTCCAATAGTTTACTAACAATTAATCCAAAGTGATTCCAACGGTAACAGGATAGTCAGCTAACTATAAATTAAATAAACAGAGATTCTATTGCTAACTTGAAAGTAACTAAACCCAGAACTGAATGATATTATTCTTGCCTCATATACACCATTGTTCTTTTAATTTGAAACAAAATTTATGGTTACAAATAAATACAATAAGATATGCTAAAAAAAATACAGCCCTTCCGGAAATCAAACTAAGCTCTTTCAGTTTACACTTTCTATTTAGTTAGTACTTTAAGTTCTAAGGAATATCTCTGTAAACTCAATTCCAGAAGGGCACTATTTTTTTCAGCATAGAATATTTTAAGTTAAAAAATCCATAGATAGACTAATATTAATATGTAATTTAATATTTATGACTTTGCATATATATTGAAGTAAACAGAATTATATAAAAAAATTGTTTCATTTCCCATAAAAAACTTAAGATCGATTGTTTGTTTATCATGAAAATAGTAAGTTCTAAAAATTCAAAAATGATTGTAAAAAACGCACTTTCTTTTATTTTTAGAATAATTGGGAATAAGGAAAGAATCCCAGAAGGATTCCTGGAATCTTGATTGGAGGCTGTGAATCTAATTGACACTTAGGACTTAACTCTCCTCTTCTCTTGATTTATTCCGACCCATCATCTCTCTCGAGTTTGCATAATAGCTATGAATTATCCACTGAAGAGGAATAATTCCACAGTTTCACTTAATCTATTAGGAATTTAGTTATTTATTTATTTATTATTTTACTTTTTCATTTCTCTCTCTCTCTCTTTCTCTTTCACTCTATAATTTTGAATAGAAATTATCTAATAGATGGTCATAAATTTCAAATTTAATCAATTAAATTTATTTGCGTTTTCCTTTTTTTTTTTTTGATTTTCGTTCCGTTATTTATTTTTATTTCTTTTAAAAGCAGACGAGGTTAGCTAAGGGTCAGAAGAAGTAGGTTACAATCACATTATCTGTTTTTTTTTTCTTGTTCTTCTTTTTAGTATTTTTTGCTTTTATCATTTGAGGGAATTAGAATAAACAAGAAAACAAGTGAAATTGTTTTTCTTTTTTTTTGAAAATTTATGTATTGCTACAGAGATTAAGAAATGGTAAATTCTATGTGGAGGGGATTCAAAAGTCATATTTTTAATAAATCTTTGGTATTTGTTGAAAAACCATTTGGGAAGCATAGTGCGCATGAGCAAAATTCGAATCCCAATCATCATTATAAAATATGGCTTTCATATGATTTGCAATCAAATACTTAGAATATATATTGCTTAAAAATGGCTGTTTCAAATAATAAATAAAATAAAATAAAAAATATTTTGTGAATGAAATTTATGATTTTCAAATATATAGAAGAATACTTTGAATAGAAGGGTTAGTATAATTTTTCAAAAAAAAAAAATAATAATAATAATAAAATATATAAAATAAAATAATAGATAAATAAATCAAATAAAATAAAAAAATAAATTATTATAATATAGCGAGACCCATTATATAGATATATATACCCTTGAATAGTAAGGTTTTAATTTATACGGGTTTTAATATATAATAGTAAGGTTAGTTTATTTTTCTAAATAAATAAAATAAATAATAAAAAATAATAATTGTTGAATTAAATGCAATAAAATGGGATATATAAATATACCTTGATTAGTCCGGTTTTATATAGTGCGGTAATTTCTCGGAACCAATTTTCAGAATTAATGAAGGAATTCATATACTGTACTATTAATAAGATTTTTCTCAACTGAATTTTTGGAAAATTAAAAAATACTTTGAATATATTATTTTCATAAATAAATAAATTTAAATAAATGTATAAAAATATACTGCGCTTAAAGGGGCTTAATTCTCTTCCTTTCCAGAACACAAAATTTTGTGAAAAGACAATATTATTTACTCTTAAAGTTCAACTTCGGAATTTTTGAGATCGTAATTCTTTATACTATTCAAATGAAAACCTTAATTATTAATTAAGAAGTAAATGAAAAGTAACTTTTAAGGGTTTCATTTGAATCGCCTTGATATTTCATATATAAATAAGAGAAAGTAAAAAAAAATGTAAAAATTTTATTATTTACTTGATCGTTTCCATGAAGTACACTCATAAGATTAAAATAAAAATTGTACGATGAAACGAATTAATGATTAATGCTTTTTTTTTTTTATTTTCTTATTTAAATTTTGCAATAATATTTATTTTAAGATGATTATTTATAAATTTTATTCTAATTTATCAATGACAATGACAGCCTTTTGTTTCAGTAATCATTTAAAAAAATTTTATTCCGATATTTATTTAAAAATCATGACTTATGACAGAGAGAGAGCATCAATGGAATTTATTTGAGGGATTCGATAATTTAATTAATCCCCAATAAATGTAGAAGGAATTTGTTTAAAATAGAGAGAGAGTATTTGCTTTTGAAATTCAAATTTATTTTTATTATTAGGATTATTATTGAAATATTTTAATAAAAGATTTGATGAAGGTTCGACCTTGACGTCCGGATTCAATGAAGAAAATGAAGGAATATATGTGACGTTACCTGGAGGACCACTAGTCAGAAAAAAAATTGTTAAAATCAAGATAAAATTTCAATAAAAATATTTTAAAAAATTATAGAAATATAAAAAAAAAATTATCTCTCTCCCCCTCCAAAAAAGAAATTGCCTCGGTACTGCCTACACTATAAGAATGATTTTTTTTTTACTTTTTGACTTCGTGAGGAAATGAGTCATTTAATTATGAATTGAAAAAATGAAAGACAAAAAAAAACAAAGTGATTAATTTATTTCACGCTAATTATTGAAATTAAAAACAATTAGCATCAAATTTTATGGATTTTTAGAATTACGAAAAAAAAAATTACTTCCACTCCAAGAATCGAACCCAGGATGTTTGAGTTTATTGACAGTAGCTATTATAAATTAAGGTCCGAAGAACCTGGAGTCGTTTCTAGGGTTGGGAGTAATTTTTCATCATGTTTTCAAGTTAATAATGAAAATTTTTTTTCAGAAGTATAAGTCTGATCAATCCTGATTATTTAATTTTGTTTTTAACCGCAATATGATAGTTTATACAATGTTCTAAATTTCGTGATTTTGTTGTATCTATGTGTGAAGTTTTTTTTTTTTTTTTGTTTTCTTTTTTTAACTAATTAAGTGAAATGAATGAATTTATGAGGGCCCCCGTGGGAGGGAAGTAAGTATTATCTCGCGGGCGGCGGCGCCGGAGAGGGGCCATAAAACACCAACGAACAGGAGGAGGAGGAGGAGGAACAGGAAACCCACACAAAAACAGAACAGGTACCTAAACAACAGCCAAGGCCACTTGCTGCGATTACAATCCAGACAGGTACCTTTATACGAGGGTTAATTTTTATAGAAAAAAGAGTAAAACAATTAAATTTTTATACTCTATTTAAGATAACTTCAGTAGTAGGTGGGTAGGGTGAACGATTGCAGTGTTGCAAGTATTCGGGATTGTTTTTGTGGGTGGTAAATATAATAATATCGTTTATATATATATATTAATCTTTTCAGAATTCAATAAACAAACATAAACTTGTAAATCAAATATATAAATATAATATAATTAGAGAGAGATATAGGTATCATTATACAAAAAGAACAAAAACAAAAAAAAAATTGAGGATTTTAATAAACAGATCATTTTAGATCCATCGATTAGTTGCTGGTTCAGATCTGATGAATAAAAAAATTTAATTATAAATTGAAATTTTTATGTTAAAAATCATGTTTAAACACATTAAAAGAAGGATTTATTTACACGATTGATAGATTACTGTTTTATGTACTGTTCGTACATCCCGTTTCTTCTTCCTGGAGATTAGACTCTGTTAATGATACCAATCTGCAATTTGAAGAGGAATTGGTTAAAACATATATGAGGTCATGTGGCCCACGTGTTGCGAGTTAAAAAGAAGAAAATAAACAGTAATCTATAATTAGAGGGGATGAGTAGGCGTCATTGACAAAGATACTGAGATTGTTCTAAGAACGACAAGTACGTCAGACAATTTGGCAAATAGACAAGACAAAACTATTTCGCCTAGTCTAAGATTTTATTTATTTTTTCTCTCACTCCCTCCTTCCTTCCTCTTTAAAAAGTTTAAAAAAAAAAATTGAAATGTGAATCGTTACTAATTCCAAAGCCCATTAAGAAACATTACTTTAAGACCCTTCTTCTTTTATGAAAAAACCATACTCGATTTAATAAAAGTTCGGTATTGAGGATGTGGTGGTGGTTTGAAGAGGGCGGTGTAGAAATGAGACTCCACCGACCACTTAGAGCGCGCCCTGAACAATAACGTTGGCTATGATATTCATCCACGTTGCCTGATTTTCAGAAAAAGTTGCTCCAAATGCCAACAGCACTGACGTTGCAGTCATCCGCCCTACTCCTCAGCCCAGAAGGTTCATTAAATAGAATATATTAGTGCGTGAATTAAAATATTTAATGGGACCAGCTGTTGAGCTATATTCACTCTTTCTTAATTACTCGAAATGACATTCATCACATTCAATTCCAATTCATCTATCTAAAGGCGTTTTTGATTCATTGTTCCAGAACGGATTATTTTGAGTAGATGTTAAATTAGATGTTAAATGTGCGGAGTACGCTTTGGAGCAATGAATTGAAAAACTCCTTTAATAATATAATATAGCCATCTTGGAGATAGAGTGGGACAGTGAGTCATAGGCGGCGTCTTCTCTTATATATTTTTTTTTAGACTTAGGTATCTTGGACCATATAGACTTTAAATTTATACTAAATGGTATCCTATTGATATATTAAATTTTCATCGGATTGTCTGGGATCCAAACCCACACCCCTTGGCCTTTAAGGTTATCAATAATGATATTGTCAATATCTCTAATAGATGGTTTTTTGAATTTCAAAGATTTTTTCGTACGGACTATAAATCAAAATGAACTAAAAATTACCCTATTAAAGGGCGCAGAGGTTCTAGGTATCTAGGCAACAAATACTCTGAAGCAGGGTCTGATGTTTTTAAAATTAATTAATTCGTGAACGTTGAAAGAGAAAAGGCATCTCTTCTTGTGTGGGGCTAGGAATTTTTTCCCTTTTATAACTTTCCGATTTATGATGGAAAATTAAGCCTTAATAAAAAAAAATCTCTTTTTTAGTGTTTAAAAAATAC
Organism: Anisolabis maritima; assembly: GCA_010014785.2. Lineage (NCBI taxonomy): Eukaryota > Metazoa > Arthropoda > Insecta > Dermaptera > Anisolabididae > Anisolabis > Anisolabis maritima. The sequence continues at coordinate 19,085 of JAAAKE020123349.1, forward strand.
ATATATACGTATGGGAAATGTTATTGCTTAAAAAAAATCGGATTAAATTATTTTATAATCCAATTGATCTCTTTGTCTTATTTTATTTTTCTTTTTTATTTCCTTTGGCTATTTTGACCTATATTTTCGAATTTATGATTTTATTAATATATATAAAAGGAAAATTTTCAATTTTTTCGCATCCCTTAATAGAGGATGCCATATGTCGAAGCTAAGCGTAAAAAGAATTAGATAAAATAAAAAAAAAAAAAATTAATATTTGATACATACAGGTCATGTACGAAATCAACGCTTCAATGGAACAAACAAAGTTTTATTAATATTTATTTTTATTTATCAGTAAAAAAGAGTGCAAAAAATATATATTTGAAAAAAGAGTAAATACTCAAAAATACCTTTTTGTAATGTTAATTATCAATAGAAAATAAGACGAATTAATAATTTATATATATCCTTATTTATGTGTTCATGTAAAAATTATTTCTAATTCTAATCATAATTTGGAATTATATATTTTTTAGACAAAACAAGAAGAACCTTTAGGGGATGAGGCGGACTATCTGATGCTTTGTCCTACCAAATAATTTAATTTAATTGGTGATCGTAGAGAAAAGTATTTTTTTTTATTATTTTATGATTGGCTACCAGGCTATCTCAAACAAAATTACAATAAATTATATCAAATAATAAATTAGTTTACAAAAATACAACAATAGAAAAAAACAAAAAACAAAACTAGTAAAAAAAAAATTAATAAATTATTAAATATAATAAAAATAAATAAATATGTAGATAATTATTCTTCAAACAGAGGTAGGATTTTGGTGTAATGTTATAGACACCTATACTCTAAAATAATACAATACCCGCGGGTTGTGCATCGCTGACGGACTGCAGTGGAAGTGAGCAGCCGTAAAGGGTCAAAATTTGGCGATATATGTGGAAGCCATAGTTACGGCTTTGTCCAGGGCACAATCTGAGTGGTCGGCGGACTAACATCCCTCCTCCGGGGGAAAGGAGGGTTGATAGCCGCAGAGGGGTCTCCCACTTATATAGCTTGCTTGAATAGAAACGAGTTTCTAGGGGCCGCTTTTTTTTTTTTTGCTAAATGTAAATAAAATTCATAAGAAATTATTATGGTTTCTAGAATTCTCAATTTTTTCCTTTATTCTATCTTCTTCCATTAGATTATTATTAATTAATATTATCCTTTTATAGAAATTTTTGAATAATGTTATATTAACACAAAAATAAAAAAGTCGATAGTGAATCAACTGTTCACACATATTATTACTTCACCAGATTATAAGATTTGGAAATAACCTTTTACACAATCTAATTTAAATATAAAAAATCCTAAATCCATAAAGAAATATAATAAATCAAGAGAGTCAAGTCATTAATAGCATTAACCTTAATGGTCATTAAGTTAATGATATTCTTCTGGACAAGCACGCTAGTCTATTAGCAAGCACAAAATTTCTGGTACAGCCAACTTTGTTTCGAATTCATCTTTTTATTAGGGCCATTAAATTGAGAGATTTTAAGTTATATTATAATATAATAATTAAAAAAAAAAAAAAAAAAAAGTAAACAAAATATTAATATTAGAGTTATCCTAAGTTAGGAGAAAAATAAAACAAATTTTCGGGCGCAAATCACTCTCTTTCTCAAGAGCAAAAATTGTTGAAAATTTGGTCGAAACGTCAACTGAAAATTAGTTATTTATATTGCATTATTCTTTCTTTATCTTCCAAATTAATTTCTCACCCCCTGGTAGTAAGACAGTGTCCAGTGATAATCCGCAGGACCGTCGATGAAAAATTTTAATATATACATGTAAGTGTAATGAGCACAAATGTATATGTATATAATTCTAAATAAAAAATGAAAGTACAGTGGTCATTATTATACAACTATATTCCATCCCTATATAATATATGTGTAGGGTCCGTGAGGTTTCAAATTTTGGGTTGCTGGTCCGTGAATTTCAAAAGCTTGCCGACCGTGTACCATGCATAAATAATATTAATAGCATACCTAATGAAATAAACCCAAGTTATGATGCTTACCTGAAACAAAGAAAAATAAATTAGTGAAACTATCAAAAATATAGTCATTATAAAAGAAATCAGTTCATGGGGTCTTTGACTAATACTTTTAAAGTTATATTTATTCTTTTATAATTTCAAAGGTAAATTTCCAACCGTTAGCAAAAACATGAGCATCGCAGAGTAATTTTGATACCAATTAAGTCTCTGCGCATGCGTCTGAAGTTTAATAAATGGATACATTTGAAACCAAAAATTTTATTTACTTTATATACCTTTCTAGAGGAATATTTACATAAATGGTGGTACGCAGAAATTTGAAAAAATTCTTTTCTTAAGGAAAAAACTGGTGTGAGTAAACCAACATAACACAATTTTATCTTGCCTGGTTTGGAAAGTAATGAGATGTCGGCATATTTTTTCTTCTTTTTCGATTGGATATCAGCCCCTAAGTATATACTATTTTAGTATCATCAATTTTTTCGTTAGAGCTGATTTTGACATTGAGAAAAAAATAAAAAAACAAGAGTAAAGTGGACCCTAAACAATTTTAGGAAGGATAAGGTTTAATATTAATACATTTTAAAAATCTTCTAAAAAATAAATGATATAATTTTTAATCAATATCGTTTGAGCAGATTTTGATATAATCAAAAAAAAAAAAAAAAAAAAATTAAAAAACTATATTAGTAGAGTACCTTTGGCCGATTTTGTTGTAAAGACGCATGCGATGAGGGTACCTAGCTTGGATATAAAATTCGAATTTTTCGTTTTTTAATTTTGAGTTATTTTGTTAATACACAAACAGACACCCATTTTTTTTTTTTTTTTTCAAACATTGAAATCTCGATTCTAATTTTTTTATGCGATCACAATACTCTATAAATTATATAAGTAAGTGAATGGCCGTCAGTAAATTTAAAAAAAAAAAGATACGAGAAAGTAATGATAGGAATTCTTTTGCCTTCAAATTTAATTTAATTTAAAAATTTTAATCACATGAGTGTCACCATTTCCAAATAATAATTGCGGAGCTTGTTTATTTAATACTGAAGAAATTTTAATTTATTTAAATTACTATTTTTAATTTACTACACTTTAGCGATTTCCGATTTAAAAATTCTCTATTTATGATAAGCAAATAACGTTTTACAAAATAATTTTATTCACATATTAAAATAATTTTGCCAAACTTGAAATTTTTCTTAAATGTCAGTGAATACAAAAATTAATAGATCTGAGGAAGACATAACTCTTGTCGAAAAGTTGTCTTAAAAGATTAATAAAATAATTTTTTTTTAATACATAGTTAGGAAATTATTTGGAAATCTTAATAAAGAAAAATTTCATCCATAATGATTTCGCCATTTCAAATGAATTTATTTAAGTTAGATTCTAGAATTCAATGACCATTTAGTTTTGTATTTGATAATATTATATAGCCACAGGTAGAGTAGATAAGATTTTTTCAAAGGCAGATGCCATCTTTGGTTGGAATTAAGTCGAAACAGGTGATAGATGATTGATAATCAAATGTCGAGCCCCGGAAGATGTACACCGGAAGTACAAACAAGTCTACCTTTTTTTTTCTTCGTAATTAATAATTAATTACAGTCACAAAGCAACGAGACACGTGCCTGAACTTGAACGAAAATATGTTTAAGATTTTTTCTTTGATATAAAATTTTAAATCTATGTTATTATGATAATTATTTACCAATTAAATTAAAATTTATCTAGAATAGTTGTAGCTATTATGGGAGCATATGCATCTTTAAAAGAGATAAGAGTAAATTATAAGACGGTGTGGTTTGCTGTTGAAGCAGAAAAAAGAGCATATTCTTACTCAGCACAAGACTAAGAGCAGGCGTAGTTCTTTTGTGAAAAGTTGATGTTGTCATAGCAACGGCTTTACCCAAGGAACGTTCTGAATGGTCAACTCGGTTCTTCACTCTACATACTATCCCCCTCAAAAGAAATTGGACAACCTGAATATTTTATTCCGTCTTAATAAATAATTAGAATATATGAAATCCGAAAATAATAAATTTAATTATAGGTATTATGAAATTTGATGATTTTGAATTTCATGTAACTCTTCTAATTATCCATTATGAGGAAACACATGATACAGGTTGTCCAATTACAATTGAGAGGAATAGTACTCAATACTGAAGTTATTTTAAAAAAAGTATAGTCATCAATCCTTTTTAGCTAGGGAATTAAAAGGCGGGTAATTTTTACCAGCTGATGCATGTTTGGTCAAGATTAGCAAATAAGAAATAATTATTAATTATTAAATAAAAATTTTAAGGTTGATGCTTAAAAACACTAGTTTTTGACGTCATCTTGTCATCTTTATCTTTTCTACTATCAATTGTCTATTTAATATACTTTAAATACGAATGATCTTTATTAGAAAAAAAGGCTTAAATTTATTTATATATAAATAAAAATACCATCATCATTACTTTTCCACGTATTAAAGTCCCCAAATTTTTAAATTAAATGTTATTTATTAAAAAAAGACCCTAAATAAATAACCTACACCCACTTAAATTGATGATCGAGGACATCAAAACAAACAAACAATTCCAATATATATTGGAATGTCGTAAAACGATTAAACCATATCTCAGTGCCTGTCTGGGTCGCTATCATTTTAATCTTGTGAACTTCACGCAATTCCGTAGGCGCCGGTTGGCAGTGCGCCTAGCCACGTAGGTTGACAACAGGTTCCAAAAAAAATTATTTTCTTCTTATTATAGTTTTTTGTTTGTATAATATGGCACATCACATCGTAAATAATTTAAACTTTTCCATAAAAAAAAATACAACAAATTTTATTTTATTAAAGAAAAAATATTCAATTTGTTTAAAAAAAAAAAAAGGAAAATCTTTTCTAGGTAAAAAAATAAAAGATCAATTAAAAAAGAAGGCGAAGAATTAAATTAGAGGTTCATCTTCTGAAATGAAGACGTCAAATGGAGTCCTTCATCAAATCTATCAATTAAAGAATTGTTATCTTGATTGGCTTACCAATTATGCGACTAATTTCGTCCTAAGTTTTCTAATTAATTTTGTTTCTGGTAATATATTTATTTTATATCATTTATTTATAATTATATTATTTATGAAAAATAATTTATAATTAAAGATCATGAAGAAGTAGGATGATAATAAGATAAAAGACTTTTATAGCGTAATAAAAATTATCCCCGATTTCAATAATTAATTAGACAGATTGGGTCTATTTATATATTCAATATGAATTATTGGTAGATTTTTAATTAAAGCGGAAAACCATTTATAATTTCTAATAGGAATACCATCTGATATTTTAAATTAGAATTTATCCAGAAGATAAATTATGGAATATCGGACAGATTAATTTTGTTTTTAATAGAGAAAGAGAGAAAGAGATGATACAGCGAATATTATGTTTTTAATACACAAATAATTTTTATATATTTGTAAATAAAGATAAGAAATTTAGGGAAGTCAAGAGAAAAGTATATATAATATTTTTCCTTCATTGTTCTATCTTTTACAAAATTTTACACGAGATATAAAAATTAAGATCAGTTTCCAAATTCTAAACAATTTAATTTTTTTGTATATCTTCAAGGGGATAAGTTAAATGACCTTATGATGGAATTTTTCCAAACTTTGCTTTTTCAAAATTAGAATGTAATTTAATTAGTAATATGATTATCCAGAAATTTGTCAACCCAAAACATGAAGAACCTTGTGTAGGGGAAATGCTGACTTCCCTTAACTTTAACACCAATTAATACCTTATATCGGCTTAACGAATTGTCTTGATTACACTTCAAGACACTAGAGGCTTATCTAAAGAGAAAGTGAGGTATGAGTATTTATTCTCAGAGAGTGGGCTCTTCTTGTAATGGCCTGACTATAAAATGATAAAAAATATCGTAGAAAAAAATATATAAGATCAATTCCTTTATCTGGTTAATGGGGTCAAATTAGCCTGGATTAGATGTGTCCATCTTAATCAACATATATTGTTATTATTGAAAAAACAAGTCTGATTTTTTTTAAGAGGGAGCATTTTGCAAAATTTCTCCAAGGATCATTATAAATATTCCTTTATTAATTTTCTTTTCTTTTTTCTTCTTCAGATCCAGTGAAAATTCCAATGGAGTGTTTGTTTGCTGTAAGATAAGCAACTCAAATGAGTAATTCACCAATGTATCCAAATCCAATGATCCTCTAGAATGAACAAGACCTGCGCAGATATTTTTTTCTGGGATATGGAAGCATAAGGTCCGATGGACATTCCCAGCAATCACATGCAACCAGGAAGAACAGAAGGGGAGAGTGGTGACTTTAAAAGGTGCTTGTTGAGGTTGGATTTGAAGGTTTGGAGATTATAGGTTTTCGGGAAGATAGTAGCAGGGAGGTTATTCCAATCACGTGAGGTCATGGGGATTAAACTCTCCTAGATATTAAGAACCGAACATATGGTTTGCCTTAGAGGAGCTTTGTAGCAATCAATAATCCATTAGTGTATTGGTTGCCTACGTTCCAACTAGCAAACAGGACAGGATTTATGCACTCCATTGACCACTATTTTCGGTTGGGCTGAATTTTTTCATTCTTGCAAGCTAAAATATATATTCAATAGGCCTGATTAAGGTTTCATTAATTGCTCATGTGAAATAATTATTATGTGTTTCTAAAATTTTTGATGAGAGGGAAACAACTTGTTATGCACCCTCCATATTGTTATTTATATATAATAGATATCAATCTAAAGAAATGGATAAAATAACAGGATTTTTTTGCTTTATTAACACCAGCCCAAAACATTGATCCTTTATCTGATACCAGGGATTATATTTCAACACCTTTGTTCATAAAAAATAATAATAATAAAGACATTTAATAAACAAAACAATTCCATTACAAACATAACACTAATATAATAATAATAATAATAATAAAGATTTGTTTTGAATCAAAGGTGAGATAAGTTTATAGGAAAATGACGACTTTTGATATGATAATATAGGATATATAAAAGAGTTTTTATTAATTTAATACAACAATTCCCGGAAAAATAAAAAAAAAAATTCTCAACTTTAGAAAAGAGATTAGATAGTAAATTTTTTCAAATTTGTATAAAATGTTATGAAAATGATCATTTTTGGCTTAATTTTGAGGTCATTTAAATTCCGTCCATATTTATTTAAATTAATTGATAGACAATATAATTTAAATCTCTGGACGGGATCACTAGATTATGAAATAAGATCTATCTCTGCTCTAAACGACAGAGGCTCTCTTAATGTAGAAATAAAAAAAAAATTTAACATAATAAAATTCTCGTTTTTATTTACTATAAAACGAATACTCAAACACAGTTATTAAAAATAATACAAGAAAAATAAATTTAATATCTTGAGCGAGAGCGAGAATAAAAACAGTTTATATTTATACAAGGTCACTGTCCTATTTATTTATGCTCCGGATAATATAAATCCCGTTGATTATTTGATCTTAATTTCTGATAGAGAATCACTATTTTTGATGCCTCAAGACAAGTCCCCCCTTCCCTCTCTTGTACTTGCTATTCATCATCGTTTCTAATAATAAATAATAGATCAATAATAATAATAGGTTTGGGTGTTTTTAAAAACAGATAACGATTTATTATAATCCAATCAGAGATATTAATGGTGGGAATGAAATTGAGAAAGAAAGGAAGTAGGAAACCAACAAAGAGGATTTGATTATTTTTCAAACGCCTCGCCCTGGAGCCTTTTTTATTATAAATTAGATTCTGTGTTGTGATTAAATTAATTATAATTGATAAAGTGGAATTGAATATGGAATAGAGAAACTTTTATAAAATAAAATTTTTCCAACCTAATAGAATGTAATAATAATAAATTATTTTTTTTAAATGAATATTTATTAAATAAATAATAAACAAGGTGTTTACCTGATTATAACAAATTGATAATAATAATCCCTTTCAAATAAATGACCTTGAAGACAAGTAATGTTATCTGAGTGGGAAGCGAGCAACAAATCAGGAAAAATAATAATTATAGGTGTTAATTTTACAATAAATAAATATATAAAAGAAATGTTTTAGAGTCAACTCTTCCCAAAAAAAAAAAAAGTTAAATAAATAAAGAGATTCTAGTAAAAGGAATTTTCAACAATACCTAATTATTATAAATAATAATAAATAAATAGATAAAGTGGGCGATCTGCTAATGAATATTTTCGCGAAAGATTTTTATATTAGAATAACAAACACCTCTGACTACCTGGCCCCAATAAGCTTGAGGATCAACGACAATACTATTAATCCTCAAGAGAGAGAGAGAGAAACAATCGACAATGGACAGATTCCTTAAAGCCGCAAAAACGAAAAAAAAAACATGCTTATGAAAATGTAAAACTTTATTGTCTTATTGTTATTACATATAAATAAACATATATAAATTTTTTTAGAATTTTACTAGTTGTTACAAAATTTTTATATGTAGATTATATACAGAGACAATTTATACTTATAATAAATAAGTATGTACTATTTACAATAAAAAAGGTCAGCGGATGCTGAGAAAATCTTGGTGCGTGATAAATATTGAGGGGCCTTTTTTTACCGCCCCCTGCGGACCGATTCACTTCAAATTTTAATCCCCTCAGGTGAGGAAGTTGCTATGAAGGAAGGGACGATAAGAGCGAAAGAGTCTGAGTGGAAATATACATTGAAATACTTATCTAACTAGAAATAAATAAAATGGAGAAGTAACGTTAGAGAAACGCCGATAGATGGCTACAAGCAGCGGTCGGTTGTATTTTATATATACCTATATGGTCCAATTAAATGATAAAAAAAACTAATTTGAACGATCATAAAAATCAAACCAAATTAGGGAGGGAGGGCGTTAAGAGCAAGCGATCATACATATTTATTTAATATAAAATGCGATTGATTCACTCAATTAGTTGACAATTCAATAAAACGGCAATGATAACGGATTATTATAAAATTCAACAATAAATTAGAGCATTTTCAGATAGATAAGTGCTACCTATTAACTATTAGTCGTAAATAGACTGGAAGAGGAAAAAAAAAGAGAGGTTTTTTGATGATGGATTCTATTTAACGATCGCATGTTGATACCATTTAGATAAGCAAGTTCATTAAACACGTTAGGAAAAGATTATAATTAGAATTATTTTTTTTCCTGAAAGGCTTTTTGGACACCTTAAATATATATATCCTTTCTTATCTGTTTTTCATATTAACTCAAATATTTCTTCTTTTTTTAAGCTTTTAGAATTTTTTTCATGAATAACCACAAGTATATATATATATATATATATATATATTATGCAAGTTAAAAGAAAATGGGACGCCGAAAGAGAGAGCACTCTAATGACAAGTCTTCGGGTTGATGTGCGCATACGCATCTGAAGTTGTATTATATGTATATCATTATTCAGACATCTATGTGAATCAGATTTGAAATTTTTTTTTTACTTTTGAACTTGACTCCACTAGGGGCAGCAGAGGCCCTTGAATGCCTTTTTGCTTCCCAGAGAGAAAGTACAATGGACGCGGAAATATTGTGTTTTGTTCATGGAAGAAAGTCAGTCTAAATAATCAGTAATCGATTTTTCGAATAAATGCACAATTCCACATGCGTAGTCCGCTCTAGAGCAATGAATCTAAAAGCTATGAGTGAGTTGACCTTCCAACTAACCAAACTACAACTCATGGTAGCGTTTCACTTAGAATAATAATAATCGTTGAAGATAAAGGCACACTTTATTGAGAAGGGAAACGCTCACCCTCCTTATTAAATAAAAAAATAAATTATTTCAAAGTTACACAGGTGGATGGACATGTCAAAGTTAATGTGTTCATTTTTTTTCTCAAAAAAAAAAAAGACAAAAGATAATTAAAAGTAAATTTGTTTTTTATAAAAAAGAAGATATATATTCAGGTCATAAGTAAAGGCGTTGTTGTTGTTACAGTTTTGCTCCATTCATTCATTCATTCAGTAGCAAAACGAAAAAAAGAAGAGAAGAGAGGCGCTTAAGTGATATATAATCAGTGGGGGCTGTTGATTAGCGATGACGACGGTGTAAGGAAGGGGTCAATCACTCGTTGAGAGAGAAACCGGTTGAAATCAAAACACAGACACACCTCGTAGAGAGAGAAAGAAAGAACTTCAACTCAACTTTAACTTCCCAGGTAGATTGGGACCACTGATAGCTAGGTGCCTAAAGAGTGGCGCAATCAGAACGTCTAGGGTACCCGGGTGGCTGACTGCCTTTTGTACCAAAACACAAATATGGTGTTGAAATATAGCGATGGATTTCACTTCTAAGATTTGAGTAAGCTTAGGATTAAAGCCGATATTTATTAAGGCTTATAATATTAAGCGGGCAAATTTGTATGTAAATTTTATCTTGAAAAGGATTTTGATGAAATGGGGTGAATTTGAATACGAGAAGGGAATTTGGAGGATTATTTTTCACTCTTTGTTATTATAACTTTTTCAGTTGGACTCAAATTCACAATCAGCTTTGTAATATGCGGGTGAAGAAATTTGAGGGCGTGTGGTATTAATTGAGCAGGCGATTAGTCGAAGCAGTTAACTTTATAATCCTCAATTCGATTGGCAAAAATGTATCCAATTCTATAAAAACGGCTCTTCCAGAAGGAAACTGGAAACTACCCCAGTGTGATCCTGTGAAAAATACTCTTGACAAGATGCCAGCCCCGGACACAAAATACTGAGGAAAGAGAAAGAGAATTGGATTATTTAGAAAAAGTTTAAAAAAAAAATCCATAAGACAAATACGAAAAAGATTTTAGAATTTAATAAAAAGGGAGTAGTAGAGTATTCAAAGTATACATGTCATGCTTTGAATATTATTCTCCCCCTTTATTATATTATTCTTTGCTTGATTGGATGAACGGATAAAGTGATTTCAAAAATCAGGATTGTATCAATTTATTATCCTCCTTTTGACATTTTTCCACCTTTTATACATATTTATTTTTTTCTAATTAGAAAAAATAGTAAAGGAAGGCGTTGATGAAATAAGATGATTTAATGACAAAATAGAATATAAGCATGAGTCTAAATGGAATTCGAACTTCGAGACTGAAGATCTAATGAGTCAGAAAAATGATAAAAATTCTTATCATATATTAATAATAAATCTCTCTAGTATTAAAGCAAAATATTCAAGACTCTCCAGCAACCTAACCCGTTTAGCTTTGCAGTTGACAGTCTACTGTAACTTCCCGACCTAAAGGTAAGGATTTTATTTACGTTTTCAGCGTAGGTTCAGGGAAATCTCTATTTTCCGGACACCTCGGACGATTTATTTGGACCCTGTATGTTAGGTTTTACATTAATATAAACTAGAGCGTTCGGTATATAGGGTTTCAATGAAATAATTTTACAACAATGGATTAATATGAATTACAAGAGAAGTGGAATAGAGAAGAATTTCGAATTTTGAGTTGAAAGCGATTCAGGTTCAAATCTAGTTTCTGAAAAAAACTTAACTCTCCATTTGGAAAGGAAATAAGAAAAAGTAAAGATCTGAGAAAGGAGGGAGAGGAGAGAAATATATTTAATTCAATATTGATTAAAAACTTTACCTTTTTTTATCCCATGATGAAAACTCAAATATTTTTTCATAATTTTTTTTTTTAATAAAATAACGTTAAACAAATAAAATAATATTAATATTTTTTAAATAATTTTTGAATAATTATTTATTTGTAATTTTAGAAAGTTTTTAACTAAATATTGTTTTTTTTTTTTTTTTTAATGTTTATGTGAAAATAAATTTTTTTTTAAATTAATTTTAAATTTAAGCTTGTTAAAATGAATAATAATAATTGAAATGAATTTATAATTTAAAAAAATGCTTGATTTATTTGGCTGTTAAAAATTAGGGTAGAAGGGGAAGAAAATTTTAAATATTATAAGAAAAAAAAAAATTAACCATCTTGAGGAGAGGAAATAATTTGAAAGTGATTATTGAATGATTAAAAGATGAAGATTTCAAAGAAATAAGTTTAATATTAAAAAATGAGTAAAATCAGAAAGAAATAAAATCAGGTATGATTGAAAAATTAGGGAACGAATCTATTAGTGTATTCATCTGGCCTACAAAATAAACATTTAAAAAAAATTCGATTTTGATAATCCAAAAATATAATTTTTTGAAGAAATTGATTTTAAAGGAGAAATCTTAGAAGCTTTATTTATAAATTTTAACAAGAATAGTGTTAATTTTCGACAAGATCCTAATAACATTAATATTGTTCACAATATTACAGTGGTATCTCTTACTATGAATTTAATTCGTTTCCATATTGGCTACCAATTAATTTAAATAAATAAGGACGGAGTCTAAATGGCCTGATGCCGAAAGACAAAAAAAAATTCGATTCACTCGATGCCTCGAATAGGCTGGAGATCCGGGGGCCAAAATGGTCACTTGATCCACCAGGAAAATATATACTTGCAAATATACTCCTATGGATTTATTTATTTCCAGCAAATCATTTTAAACTTAAAATCAAAGAGGAGGATATCCGGCTTTGTGGCTTGGAGCCGGGTAGTTGAGAATGAAAAGTTCCAATATATGCAGAACCCCTCATTCTCAACAATGGACTCAATATCCCAGGGAGCATATGGCAGCACAGGTGTCTCATCCACACGGTATGAGTGGCGCAAATGATAGTACAACACCCTCAATACCTCATTATGACGATACACATAGGCAGTAGGAGCATATTACGGGCAAGCAGAGAGAAGATGTTATAAAGATTCTTCATGCTGCCCACAGGCCCTACAAATATAACCGTCCACGTTCGTAATTCGTGTAAAAGAATGTGTTGATCACGTCATCTTGGCAGGCAAGGATGAATCCCTCAATCTCGGACCCAAGACCAGTCGGCATTAGGAAGCCAAATGTGCGCGTTGCCAACAGACAACAGGCTTCAATTCTCTGGAAGAAATTTCCATGTAATGTTCTATCAACATCCTGCCTTAGTAAGGTCTTATGTTCCGCATCCCTGATGCGACGTCTAACCTCAAATGATCGGAGACCTGTGAGGTTACTTTGGAGTTCCTTCCCTTCCGAAAGGTTCAGTTCCAACCCTAGAGACTCTGCGGCCTGGTTTGTTGCCTTGTAAAGAAATGCTCCCACACCTGCCATCTCATGGTTACGGACTATGTGCAGAAGGGGATCTGACCGTTTCGAAACTAATGGCTATTTGGAGAACCACTCAATAGTGGAGGCAGTCCAGACTCAGGAAGCCCCGGCCGCCTTAACGGCGAGGGATGTAAAGACAGGGATGAAGACTACGATTCATGTTCATCGTCTTTCGAGTGATTCTGTCCATTTCGCGAAGCTCATTTCCCAGCCACTTCACTGACCCGAAAGTGTAAAGTAGCACTGGCACGGCAAGCAAGGCGGTGACCTTATTTCTTCCTGACAGTTCGGAAGACCAAATTCGCCTCATAATTCGTTTATACTTGCCGCGAAGTGACTCTTTGATGGAATTGGTATCCTGAGTGTGGCATTGTGCCAAACCAAGATACTGGTAAGTCTTTTCAGCACCCAGATGATGGATGGCGCCTCCATTCATGAGCACAGCGTCCTGTTCAGAATCTCCCGATCTTCCTTTCCTGAGATGCACTTGTCCAACCTTAACGCTATGCCGATATCGCGGGTGTATACTCGGGCGACTTCGAGAGCAAGGTTTAATTTTAATTCTGGAGGCATAGATCTTTAGTTCATCTTTATAAAATTGAAAATAAAAAAAAAAAATTATTAATTGAGTAAAATAATTAGAATCCCGGATCCCGGAAAAGATCACCCACTATTCATTCATTACTAACCTTTATTTAGGAGATTACGTTATTTCAACACAAGGTTTTATTTTATTAAAAAAAAAAAATTAAATTAAATAAACAAATTAATAAATACATAAAAATACGTGATGGTTGATTAATATGGCTCTCCTTGAAGGAAAAACATCGAGAGAGTCATTTATAGTGTGATTCAGCGAAAAAATAATTGTGAATCATATAATCAATGATCAAAAAAGATTATCTTTCAAGTATACCAGGAAAGAAAAAAAGATAAAAGGATTGGGGAAAAGATCTTATTCTAAAGCCAAGAACAAAACTTTTGTCTTATTGTTTGGAAAGAAAATGCATTAAAGTCTCCAGGCTATTTAAGTCTTTGGATCAAGGTCACGAAAACTGACAATCAAAATCCATTATTAAAAAAATACGTACGAATCTATATCTCTTTGAGAAGTAATTTTTTAATAATAATTTATAATAAATAAATATTTTTTTTTGGCTTTAAAGTGTTAATTTTTTTAATTTTTTAAGTTCAAATAATTTTTCTAATCAAGTATATATATAATCGCTATCCGCCCATATTTATTTAAGTGAACGATCTCTTGGATTATGAAATAGAGTTTGGAATTTATTTCAAAGGGAAGGGACATGGACAATTTAATATATATCTTGTTTCAAGTGAGTATTTTTCTATTAATATGTGTTAGATAATACTTAATTAGATAAAATATTTTGTTTAAAGAAATATTTCTTTCCCCATAAAAAAAAAACTCATTAAAGTCTCCAAGCCAAGGTCACGATAAAAAAAATAATAATAGGAAAAAAACAAAAATTTATTTTATAATTGTAATCACATATCTTCTTAAATATTTGTGTAGTATTTTTTTTTTTAAATAAATATTTAAATTACTAATTTATGTTTGTTTGTTTTTTTCACACACCTTACTATAATTTAACTAACAAAAAAAATCAGTATAATTCTTATAATTTCGAAAAGAAAAAAATTTATCGGTCGATGAATCACCCTATAGAAGATTTTTAAAAAAAAATCTGGCCTTGATTGATCTCGTTTAGGCGGACGTTATCCTGAAAGAGTGAGAGAAGAGAAGATGGTCCACGTGTGATGATCATTTCCTGGCAGCATCAGCTTCTTGATGGCCTTAGATTCATCATCGAGAGGCCCACCAGGGGAAAGTTGCACTCAAATTGTTGATTTTAAATTAGTAGTGTAAACATAATTAATGAAATGAGAGAGAGAAAGAAAGAGAAAAATGACCATGATGATCAAATGGAATCTAAAGATAGAGAAAGTGAATAGATAGTAAATAGTAAAAAAAAAATTATATTATAGAGGGAAGATGAAGAAATTGCATGTTTGGTAGAAAGTTAAAAAAATAGATATTAGAAATTATCAATGAAAAAAATTCTTATAAATTTAGGTAAGGATTAGAATATAAATTGCCAGCACAATGATCCCTCAGTAAGGTGGAGAGGTGTATTGTCCTCTAGAAGGAACTTTAAGAAAATATTTCTCTTCTTATCAATGAGTAGGATAAATGTCGATATACAATAAAGGAGGGGATATTTGAAAGAGGAAAGCAATTTAACAAAGCCGCTCTACCTAGAGGTCGGCTGGGTTTGAGGTATGTAGCTCAGGACAAAAAAACACTTCGTGTAAAAAATAGGAGAAAAACGTACTAATGTTTTTATATTAAAAAAACTAATAAATGTCATTTGTTTAATAAAATATAAGATTTTAATTTAAACAAATAAACATTGGGA
>JAAAKE020123350.1:0-15185 GCA_010014785.2 Anisolabis maritima
ATTATATAATTTTAGTGATGATTTAATAATTTTTTTAAAACAATAATACTAAATATAATAAAAATTTTTATAATTCGGATTTAAAATTTTTTTTTTTCAAACTTAGGATATATGAAAGAAAGAAAATTTTATGAAATTTGTGATTGGTGGGGATCAGGGCTGTATTTTCAAACATCCTCATCCCCCGGATTTAAAAAAAAAAAAAAAAATAGGAAATACATATACTGTATAAATAAATAGTATTATTAAATACAGTAGCATTTTAAACTCATTTAGAAATTACCAAAAAATATTTTAGAATTTATTTTATAAAACTTATTCAAATTTAATTATTCTTATAAATTTTGTCTTTATATAACTCTCCCCCTCCGCCCCTAAAATAAATTCTGACTAGGGCTCTGAGGGCCAAGCCAAGAAAAAAATTTTTTCTCAGGCGAGTTTAATATGGAACAAGTCCGAGCTCTTTATTATAACAATTATATAATCCATTAATTTAACAAGAACTGCTTTTTCACTTATTTTCAAAATTTAAATAGCGATATTAGACAACAATAAAATACAATAAATTATGCACTGATTCGCTTCCAGTCTTGTGCGATAAAAATTTTTTTATATTATATTGGCTACCAATTAATATAAATAAATAGGGACGGAGTCTAAGTTACTGAAAATAACTTTAAAAAAAAGTGTATAAATAATCGCACATATTTATTTAAATTAATCCGTAGCCAATTTTAAAAAATTACATTTTATAATTCAGGTAAGGAGCAAATCAGTGCCCCATGAAGACTTGACTTGACTTAAAGAGCAGAGTTATTGATTATTAAAAGTAGAAAAAAAGATTTCAAGTAAAAATTATTTATTTAGATTATTATTCTTTAAAACTTGTATTAAAAATTCTCTAAATACTTACTCCATACTAATATTGATCCTTAAAAGCCGAAGGATGGGGGTTCGTCACGACCCCCTTTCAATTTTTTTTTGTCATCCCCTTAACCAAATTACAACAGGAATAAAACTAAAAAATTTTTCTAAATGGTTTGAAATGTTCTCTATAATCAAGTAATGTGCTCACGATCCCTCTGGTCTATATGGTCTCAGATGCCAAAAATAATTCTTTATAATTTTTACAAAAACTTAAAAAAAAAAAAAATTTTGTTCTTTTTATTATTATTTAATTTGAGTCGATCGATTATGTGCAGGCCACATCAGTTTATTTAATAATAGAACAATTTTAAAAAATTTATCCCCCCCCCCCCATTTCTCTCTAAAAAAAAAAGAGTTGTTTTTTGCGTTTTGACCTCGATTTATAACATCCCTTCTACCTAGAATGGTGAAAATAAATAAATAAATAAAATCCACCTTAGACACCGATTCTCATCCATCAATGCCAGTTGGTCAATTTCAAAGAATAAATATTGAAACAATCGGTTTTCATTTTCAACCAACAATGAGAATTGACATTCGGTTTTCTCCAAT
Organism: Anisolabis maritima; assembly: GCA_010014785.2. NCBI lineage: Eukaryota > Metazoa > Arthropoda > Insecta > Dermaptera > Anisolabididae > Anisolabis > Anisolabis maritima. The sequence goes on from JAAAKE020123350.1 coordinate 1,480, forward strand.
ATTGACTCGAAAGTATATATAAAGTCATTCATTATATTGATCAAATTTTACCAATTTTTTAAATACTTAAAATTTAATTTATATGAGCAAAAAAAGCGAATGTAGAAATGATATAAAAGCGCAAAGAAAATTTATTTAATTCATTGATAAGAAAATTTCAAAAGATATTCAGAAAGAAAAAATTCAAAGAACGTCAACAATAATTTCAATTCATTGAAATACTACAAAGTTGTTGTAGATAGTTCATTATCTTCTTGTCATAATAAAGTTTTTTTTTACGATGAAATATGTTGCTTTCTGCAGCCATTCAAAGAGAAAATATTTAGCCTCTGTCATCTCGGGCATTTACGGATCGTTTTGGGTCTCCTTATTTAAGGAAATCTATATATGTGTCAACCCGTTTTTATTTAATTATTTTTTTTCTTAAATTTAAAATGTAGCAGACCTTAGGTTAATTGTTGGTCTCTGATTATTTTCAGGCTGAGGGATGGCAGGCGGGTTGCGCCCGACGGCCGGCGGCCTCCTCCTTCTGCTGCTCGCCTGGCCTGGAGGCCTGTCGTCTTCAGTGGCGCCTTCCCCGTCGCCGTCGCCTTCGCCGACGTCCTCCTCGGCGTCGGCGGCGGCGGCGGTGGCCGTGGAACCACAACCATCACCGGTGGTTGCCGACCCCGCCACCCTTGACGAATTGCCCTCAGGACAGTGTCGGATCTCTGAATGGCGTTGCGCCTCAAGTGGACGTTGTGTTGCTCTTGATGCATTTTGTGATGGACAAGACGACTGTGGTGATAAAAGCGACGAGCCACGTTACTGTTCCCGTAAGTAATCGATTGTTTTATTATATCAGAAATTTCCAAAGGGGTCGTTTTAGACCTTATTGAAATGAATTCCTCTAAAATTATGCACCAAAAATAGTAAAAAGGCCTTCTAGACGGAATTATACACACCCCCAACCCACCTGTCCTACTCAAATCGATACTGAAATTTTACACTCAACTAAAACTATTACATTAAAGAATGGTTTAGTTAATATTAAAAATAAATATAAAGCTTAAATTATTTTCTAGGATTCATTTACATTTCGCAAGTATAACAACAAGGACAATATTTATAGAGCAATATCCAGGAAAGGAAAAGAGCAGAAGAAAATTTTATTATTATGTTTAATGCAAATATTTCGGCAGTGGCACTACCTTAACTATTCTATCCACTTCATCAACACAAATTTTATGAAATGACGCTCAATGCATATAGATATTTTGGATTGAATGTAAGATGATTTTAATGAGGATATCGTGTCATGTCACCGACGCTGAAATATTTACATTACAACAGAGCTATCTTTGGCTAATTTCCTTTCTCTCTCCGATATTAAATTGCCATAAATAGCTTCTACTAGGAACATCTAATTTTAGGCCTATTTTTTTTTTTATTTTTATTTATTTAATTATTTTGATTTACAGTTATTTACACAGTGGTAAAATTGTATTTACAACAATTGTTTAATTAGTTTGTAAAGCCTTTTAAAAAAATTTAGTAAAAAAAAAATAAAAGAAGAACCAAAATTCGATATTCAAACCTATGGACTAAATTTTTTAAAAATTTCACTATTTAAATGAGTAAATGAGTAGCATAGTAATTCTGATAACCTGTAGACAGGGGTGACCAATATGAACAGTTAGAACAGAAACTGATTAAAAATTCTTAAATAAAATCCTTTTTTACAGAAAGTACGATACCCAAATTCGATTTCCAGGATTTTTTTAAATAAATAACATTTATTTTTTTAAACATTATTCATTAGCCAATATATAAACATATTATTTATTAAAAATACAAATATTTTTACTTACGTTAAAAGATATAAATTATTTCCTTTCTTTTCAAAGAGAAAATTATTAATATATACAAAACTAATATAATGTAACTGAATCAATCAAATTGAAAATAAAAGTGATAGCCCTATCAGGAAATGGAAAATAAATACTTTAAAATGGAAGGGGGCGTTCAGAAATAATAAATATATATATATATATATATAAACAACTTTATATAAATTTACGATGTTACACCCGTGATATAAATTTTATTAACTTTGTTTTAATCAAGTGGCATCTGGCATCCGAAACATTTTTTTTTTATTTCACGAGTAAAACTTACTATTAAAATTTTAGAGATGTAATTCAATTTCATTCATAAACGTAGAAGAGAATTTATGTCTGTTGTTGCTTGTTGAATATTTATTAAATTTTTTTTTTTAATTAATAATTCACCTTTGAACGAATTGAGGAAAATTTTTTAAAAGAATAAAAAATTTTACATTACAGTATTTAATAATCAATTCATTACACATTACACACACACACATTCATTAATTAAAATACAATATGATTAAATTATAAACATTTTAAATTATTTTTACAATAAATTTTTTTTTTTACATTTTTATTAATTATTTTAAGTTTATGAATTTTGTTTTAAAAAATTATTATTCAATTTTGATAGGTTGTTTTAACTAACTCATGGGCAAATAAAATTTTTTATATTTTTTTCTATAAAACTAACATTATGAAATATCTAGGCGGAATGCCAAACGGTAAACACACTTGCATCATTAGTTGCCTATTAACAGGGGATATTTCTTTAATAAGGAAGACAACAAGTAATACATCAAAAATAAAAACGATTACAACTTGCTGGTCAATCCGTACAAAGTTTCACTTCCATTAGGAACTCTTCAGTTTTTTTTTTAAATTTATATATAGTCCTTTTTCTCTTTTTGATGAGAAGTATTAGAATCTAGACCAGACTATTTCACAAAAATCAGCAAATATTCAGACCACCTTTCATCCTTTATTTTGCAAATTTTTCAGAAAAATCGCCAAAGCAGTCACATTGCAACGGCATCTCTACTTGTGAATTTAAATATTTTATTTTGGAACAAAACCCACCTCCGTCATTCTAACCTGTACTGATTTATATGAATCGAAGGATGTTAGGTGGACTGAATAATTGCTGGTTTCTTTCTTTTCAATTCTACAAAACCGAACTTCTTCGTGTTTGTACCTACTTAAATGGGATAAAATTTCGAATTGGTGTTTTTTTGTAGGGGAGTTTAAAGCCTGGATTTTTAATTAATGAATTTTTTTTGTTGCTTGATTTTATTTAAAAAACATATTGTTTTTTTGTTTTTTTTTTTTTTTTTTTTTTTTTTTAAACATAAAGGGGAAATAGCGAAATTAATCGATGATCTCTGATGGTTCAATTCGAATAACATGAACAAGATCAGAATGATAATGAGCCGTATTTAACGGATCAAATATTAACGAATATTATTATTATCTATTGTTGTACGGCTCACGTTCAGATATTTATCTCAATCTCATCATGTACAGCACCAGCAGTAGCCTAATCAAAAATTCCATATCAATCTAAAATCAAAATCAAATAACCAACCGAATTTTCAATTAAAATTTCAAGTTTTAATTCTCTTGTCAAAAGATCGACAACAAACAATAATACAATTGAAAATTGTTCGGGAAAAATGGATATGTAATTTATTTATTTTCAATTAGTATTAGAGGGCCTAGTTTACAATTGAATGAAACATTTATTTATTATAAAATAGTGGAAAATATTCAATAAAAAAAAAAAATGTTGACATAAGATAAATAAATAAATATGAAAATATAATTCTTGATTAAAAAAAAATCTTTTTCGGCATCTGAGGCCATTTGGACTCTGAGAGATTTAAATTAATTGGTAACCCATATAATGTAAATACATTTTTGTCGCTCAGTATGGGAAACGAACCACTGACCTTTGCTTGGTACGTGACGCGAGCCCTCTACCTCTGCACCAAGGGCCAGGGCTTGCTCCTGACAGTTTCCAAGCACGAAACATTTGATTTAATTGGTAGAAAGCCCACGGCCCTAGTCAAGGGTAAGAATAATAACCACGAAGATCTCTGTTTATAAGCAAGGGGTTGGATCGCCGGAAGCTATTGATATTGTGATTTTTCTAATATCACTATATCTCCAAGACAATAAATTTAATTAAATGAAAAAAAAACTGTTTGGAACTAGAAGGTATTCGATCCCCGGTCGAGGTCTTTTTTTTTGTTCAAATTTATGAGTTTAAAATTAATATTTATTTTTAAAATATCAAGATTTTTTAAAAGAATTCTTATATTTATTCTATTTATACAAGTAAGTAAATTTTATTTGGAAATATTTTTACCAATTAAATATACAAGAGCCCCCCGTTTGGCTATTCTCCTTCCACTCGATGAAATAAACGTCTTAATTATCACCACAAAGTTTCATAAGAAAATCATGATTTTTAATAAATATTATGGGGCCTTTTTTTAGCGCCCCCTCTTGACCGATTCCTTAGAAATTTTCATACCTTCTTAGAACGATAAATTTTCATCCTTCCACGAGAGAGATACAAGCCACTAAAAAAGCTACACAATACATACATATTTTTGTGAAGATAATTTTAAAAATTGTGGGGTGAATTATTCATAATCATAATACTTACTGCGGAAAAGTAAAAAGGAGTAGATGGCGACCGAATCTACTTGTCTATTTAAATTTAATATTTTACTAATTAATATTTAAATATAAAACAATTAATATTTATAAAAAATTATATTTTTTTCATTAATCCTTTCTTATAAGTTGTAATTTAGAACATTTTGACATTTTATAGTAGTCCTAAAAAAAAAAAAAGAAAATAATTGATCGCATGACAGAATTGTAAACGGGCTTGTTGATACGATCACGTCTGTGCCCTATTGATGAATGGAGGGGGTGACATTTAACTATTTAGCATTCCATTATCTGGAACACGCCTACAAGTACTACCCTTCTCCCACTCTCTCTTACATCCTGATGGTCCATAGTAATGCTCTCTCTCTAGGAATTCAATTAACTAATCAGATATATTACAAATAACAATTCAATTTGTTTTTGGGTTGACCAAAAAACTTCTAAAAAAAATACAAACTATTATAGACGAATTATATTTAACTTGTTATGTCGGTCCCTTTGGAAAAATCTAATTCATTTTTCAAAACCATCCCGATGAGCTTGTGATTAAAATTTTTATATGTAGGCTCAGTTCCGACATTATATTAAAACGAGACAAAAGTCAACCCATTTACTTCATTTTAATTTCAAATCTGAAAAATGATTCACCTTTAACTTAAGCGAAATAATACTCATATACATAATTGTTGTGTTTATCATTTTGAATTTTTTTTTTGAAAAAAATTTTTGTATCTTTTAGAAAAATTTTTAAAGGGAAATAAAAAAAAATCCATATGCAAAAGATTGCAACGCCTCTTGCGTCCAATAAGAGAAGCTTTGAAAAATTTCTTTTATTTACATTTATTTTGAATAAAAATAAATAATTAAATCAAAAGTATAAATTAAAAAGAATATTTATTTAAACTGCACTAAAAAGAGGAAAATAACATTTTATAAAAGAGTGGGAGTTCATTTGATATTTTATTTAATTTCCTATTTTAAGTTTCATTGACCGCCCTCGCTTATATATATATATATTTCATCTTAAATATTCAATTTAATCAAAAAAGTTAATTTGAATTATTGTAACGAAATTTTTGTATAATTTACTTTTGGTTCACCCTGTATTTTAAAATTTTCATTATTAACAGAAAGAAAATCCAGAGAAAAAAAAACATTGACTGACTCCTAAAGGGTCTCTCAAACATAGTTTCTTTTCTTTTCATTTCTTCACTTTGGAAATATTCAAATTATTCAAATTATTAAATTAGGTACTTAGTGAATAGAAATTGCTTGATTTTAATTAATTAGAAAACTGAAAACTTAGTCAAAGCGAGCAAAAGACGGAGAGGGTACGGGTGAAAACTTTTACTTGTAAGAGAAGAAACAAAACTCCTTGACCAACTAAAGAATTGATCAAGGCGGGAAAGAAATTAACATTAAACAATTAGGATAAAAAAAAACTTAAAAAACTTGATAAAATTTGTAAATGATTAGAAAAAAAAAACACTATATATAATAAGTTTTAATGCAAAAAAACTATAAGAAGTTTCTAAACAGGCCCTGATTTAAATAATTTGAAAAATATAATATTAGTTTTTTAGTGATGTGGAATATCAATTATAAAAATAAAGGATATAGCGCATCCTACCAATAAAGACCCTCCATTTACGCATGCGCGATTAAAAAGGGGCGGAGCTTCACCTCTTTCTTTTTTACCTCTAAAGGCATTGATAACACTCGATCCATTTTCTTTCTTATCCCCTTCTGCTCTTCAAGTTTCACTCTTACTCAAACGGGCTATACCCATCATCTTAATATCCATGATTTTTTAAAAAATCAATCATAATATATTAACAAAAGACCGGTTGCGACGTCCATGTTGATTTGAGAATAAATTTTATTAAATTTTTCCACATACTACACAACCTGATGTAACGCACAAAAATAAGACTATAATAAGATTGAATTTTTTAAATCTTGGGAAAAAAAACAGATTTCACATTTTTAACTGATTATTTAAACGTATTCTTTCTTATTATAATTTCATCGGAAAAGGACATCGTAGAATGAAATATGGATTTAGTTAAAATAAAAATAAAAATATATAGTATCTAGTATTTATATAATCTAATCCTAAATGGTTTCAAAATTTAATTTAAAATTGATCAGTTGGGTATACATTTTCAAAATCATTTATAAATTAAATTAGTTTTTTTTCTGAGTGTATTTTTTTAACTTTTAGATTAAAACAGACTTTTTGTTTTAATATATATAATCAGAATCAGCTTAAATAGAAAAGCCCTCTCTCCACTCGCTGGACATCTGCCATTGCTTATCTTCATTCGGAATTAATTCAATTTATTCTATCTTTCAGTTTTTAATTAAAAAATAAATAAAATATAAGTATTAAGTAGTATAGGGTGGCTCATACCACTGATTCTTGAAAATAAATTAACTATGGGCACTATATGATCACTTTAAGTTAAGAGAAAATGGCCAAGTGTTAGACACTATTAAAATAAGATTTTTCTGAAAAGTTCACAAGTTTTCCAGTGGATAAAGTATTCTCACTATATATTACATATATATGTAAGAGAAAGTAAAAATTGGATACAGCCGGAAATCGAACTATTATTTAATTTTACATTTGGTATTTTTTTTGTACCCTTATATTATTTAACTTCATTCATAATTTTTTTCTAAAAAATTACTTCGGGGGCTGGGATAAACAAGGAAATAAAATAAAAAAGATTATTTTTGTTTGTTTAAATTTTATTTTATCTTTTTTATTTGAGATTTATATTTTTTTTGTTGAGTTTTTCACACCAGATTTTTTTTTTCAATTTTTGGCAAATCTTTCTGATTACATATGGGGAGGGTTCCTTAAGGAGCATTTATTTATTTATTGAATATAAAAGGGGGAAGAGACTTAATTCCCTAGGGAGCACGTCGCCTCCACACGCCTAACCTCGTTAGGCTCGTTAGGTTGTGTTGGGTTCCCAACCACATCACAACCAGACTACCCCCCCCCCCCTCTCCGCCGTACACACAACGCCCTATTAAAAATGGATCCCAACCATCAAATTTCATCCCCCAACAGTTTGATGGAATTTGACAGGCCCTCATTTTTCGCTCCCCACCCCCTCGCTCTCTTCCATCGTTTATATTCGATAGACTCAACTCGGTATGGAAATTTATATTAACGGAAAGAACATTCATCATTTGCGTATTATTTATTATATTCTTTATTATTACATAAAGAGGATGCATCATTTTTTTTTTTAATTTTAAATAAATTTTCTATTTTATAAATTACATTTTTACACGATTAATTTTTACGTTTTTTTAAAACCCTACTTATTGGTTGACTTAAGAGCAGGCGATACACGTTTTTCTTGAATATTATTTATACTCGGTTTTTTTTTGTATCCACCGTGTAAAATAATTCCGAGATATTTTTTTTTGTTTATTACGTGATTCGTCAACGCGTCTCTTGGTTTAATTGAAAAGATTAGTTCATTTTGACTTGTTTTATCATTGATTTGTCCAAGAAAATTTTTTTCACCTTTTTTTTTTAATATCCCCAAATTTCTCTCCCTTTCATAATATATTCTTATTGCTTCCGTTTTTTAAAATTAAAAAGAACGATCATTTTTTTTTCAGGTTCAATATCTCGAAGATTAGTTAATTTCTGAACGATTCATCTCTCACTTAGTCCTTATAAGTGATATCAAAACTGAAAAGATATTCGTAGTAAGATAATCGACCTCTTCTGATCTCCTGTCTCATTCTCTCTCTTGTATTTATTTTTATACTTCCTATAAATAATACACTTTTATTGAGAAGTAATCTCTAAATAATGTCGATGGTTTAACCACAAAATATATCGGGAATCTTACACTTTTAATAGACTATTAAAAAAATAGTAAAAAAATATATAAAAAATTTATTTTTCTTAGCATCATTTAAAGATAGCAATTAGATAATATTCTAGTATTTAAGATTAACTCAAAAAACCTGCATATAACTGTTCTTAAATAGAAGGGAGTTAGTTTGGAATAGGATAAATAGATAAATATTAAGATATACTGAAAAGTTTTTGCAAAATTTATGTATTATTGTATTCTTAAAACATTTTATAAAATTGAGTTTTTTTTTATTTTTGATGAGTTTCTTTAAGATCTGTCGGGCACATCGTTTTAAAGGAGATAAATCTGGGTGTATATCTTAGTAATAACACGAATGACTTGAATATTCATCTAAACCTATTTCTATCCGATTCTCTTATTAATTTCTCATTTATTATCAGAAAATATTAGCGAATAATATAATTTTTTTTTAAAGAAATCATGAAAAACATCTGAAATTTTTTTTTAGTTATTTAAATTCATTATTATAATGTTGCTACGAATATAACTTTATATTAATAAAAAAAAAAGATATTTAAATCCAAGGCTAAATAGACTTTAAATATACTATCACCATATTTATTTAGAAAAAGTAGCAAAGCAAAATTCAAGATAAATTTAAATTGAGCGCCTCTCGCAAAAAAACAAAAAGTGGAGATTGATTCCAAACCTGAAATATAAACAAAATAATGACAAAACAAAGATTAAATTCGTTAGCATCTTAAGATTTTTATTTATTTGAAGAACATGTATATATTATATTATATTTAAAGTCTATTTGGCCTTGGATTAAAATATCTTTTTTTTTTATTAATATAACGTTATATTCGTAGAAATATTATAATAATGAATTTAAAAAACTAAAAAAAAATTTTTCAAGATATCTTTAAAAAAAAAAATTATATTATTCGCTAATATTTTTTGATAATAAATGAGAAATTAATAAGAGAATAGGATAGAAATATATATATACACATTCTCCAAATAAATAAAAATCTTAAGATGCTAACGAATTTAATCTTTGTTTTGTCATTATTTTGTTTATATTTCAGGTTTGGAATCAATTTCCACTTTTTGTTTTTTTGCGAGAGGCGCTCAATTTAAATTTATCTTGAATTTTTCGTTGCTTACTTTTTCTAAATAAATATGGTGTTAGTATATTTAAAGTCTATTTAGCCTTGGATTCAAATATCTTTTTTTTTTATTTATATAACGTTATATTCGTAGAAACTTGATTTTGTTCTAAATAGCTGCTTTTTTCGCCACCAACACATCAAGGCCAGAAAAGCCATTTTATCAATAACGAATAAAAAATTATTTTTTCATTTTATCTTTTAAAACAAAATGTCAATCAAATTAAATACTCTTTGATCTGAAGAGTGAAAGATGGAAATAAAACAAAATAGAAGAAATTCATATAGCAGAGAGATATATATATTTTTTTTTTATTTTAAATCACAGACAGACAGTTTCAAAATGACGTTTGTGAAATTTTTCTCTGATTTATTAAAATATATTTTAATAGTCAAAACTTTTCTTAAATAGCAAGAGTGTCAATTTCAAATGAACAAACTCTCCGACCAATTTCCATACATTATAGGGGTATACTACTAAAACCGTCTCTAAAAAAATGTGTGAATAAACCGATCCAAATAAATTTGGCTGATTAATTGACCTTTATTAAATAAAAATTTTTATTTGGTCAAATTTTTCACCGTCTTGTCCCAAATTTCATTCCCTTTTATTCTTCCCTCCAAACGACTTAGATTTGAGCTTTATCACTTTTTTAATGGGCCTACATTTTGGAATATTAGAAATCCAATTCTTTCAAAATTTTTCCACCCACACACAAATAATCGTCATTTCTTAAATTCTCAGTTGAATATTTTTTTCCCCATTAAATTCCAAAGAGAAATTAAAATTATAGTCTTATTAACTTAATTACTAATTAAATAGAGATATTAATTTCGAAGCGGTTTTGAAGAGTGCCTCTTCAGGCTGTATAATTCCGATTGTTTAAATTAATTCACAAAAGAGAAAGAGAAGAGCAGAGCGCACCTGTCAGCTTGGAAATTACTTATCACAATAGGAGAGAATTGCTCTTGAACGGCTCTTTGTGTTAAGTCGCCACTTTTTCCCAAAACCCACACTCTCGCCCCACTTTTTTTTTGGTTAATTGCCATTTTTTTCCTAGCCACTTAATACCCTTTTTCTTCTGTTTGTATGGAATGTAGCACATGCACTTAAATTATTTCCTTTTTCATCCTTTTTACTTTGCTACTTTTTACCTGAACGTGTATATTATATATTTCATTTTTTTTTTTAATTAAAGTTAAAATTTGACTTTTTTGAAAAACCCATGAATTCATTTATTTTTATATATTAATTATTAAGATTATATATGCATCTATAGACTCAGCCTTCTTCAGAAACAATCCGAATAAGTAAATATCATCAAATTGATCCTCTACTCATGAACACTCTGTTCATGACGATCATTCGTAAATCATTATTTTAAGAGTATGGTTATTCAAATCTGATTAAATAGGTAAATATGAATACTATGTTAAAGTTAATAAATGTTTTATTAGCCTAAAATACATTATTAATACATAAAACAAAAATAAATTACATATAATTATTTTACTATTATTTATTTATTATTATGTTATAACTAAATACAAACAATTGGGAAGGCATACGATACCGTGCATTGTATATACTGCGTGTGCAGTAGAGGCCACACACCAACGAACACCATTTATACTTGCGATCATGTTTGTTCGTATATCTGAAAGTTCGTAAGTCGAGGAGCGTCTGCATTTCAATTATTTTTTGAAGATATTTATGAAATTAATATAAATAACAATTGTCTATCATTTTCTTGATTCGTTTTTGCTTCTAATTAAACCAAATAAAATTACTGACAATATTATACTTCTTTTCAGAGCTAACAAAACCAATAATCTAACAAACGGAGATTATTTTTATTGTTAATTTAATTTTTAACTATTTTTCGTTGATTGTCGAATTTTTCCTATTTACAACATTATCACTACCTAACCTGAGCACTTATATTTATTCAAGAATTTGCACTTATGTCACTTAGATTGTGTTATTGTTTTTATTTCTAATTTAACTTAATTGCATATTTTCCTTTGAATCAAACACGATATCTTTGATTAATAAATAAACTTAACCAGTGTAAATAATTGTATAGAATTTACGTTTTTTGATTTATAATTTGTTACACCATATCTAAATATGAACAGACAAGTCGAATTATTCATAAAATTATTATTTAAATTCCTTCGTTTTTCTATTTTATTTAATTTCCAATTAGGATTCTTCTTGGAAGGACTCAACTTTCCAATAAAAGGATCCTTTAACGCTGAAATCGGTGAGCCAATTTATGACACTGTAGATTGGCGTAAACAGGCTGCCTAATTCTTCTTCATTAAATTAGCTCGTGTTTGATTCCTGGAAATTAGCAACCAAATCGCCAATGCCTTTCGATTTATTGCTCCAGAGTAGATAACACATGGACAGTCCTAGAAATTAATGCGTTCTCCGCATTTATATAAAAAGAAATCTAAAATTTGATTCTGGAAAGTAAAAAACCCAAATGATTTATCCACAATATATTCCTGACATCGGTTCCCAACCTGTGATGTATCGAATAACAAGTAAATTAAATGTTAATTTAATTTATTTGATAAAATGTACGTTCGGTTCTTTTTCTTTCATTGTGTACAACTGAATGGACACAATTTTTTGAATCCATCGATCAGAGTCATAGTAACAGTATCCTCATATTCGTTTGAGCAAATCACTCAACAAGATTATACCCGATTAGGAATTACAATAGTTAAATCAGGAACCAATTCTAACCACATGTTGAAATGACAGGGATCTAAAAAGATTACTATTGGGACATTCTCGGATTTCAGAAGGGAGACCATAGTCGCTTTAATCGTAAAAGAGCGCGTACAGATCGGACAGGTTAAAATTACAGGCATTTATTATGTATTCAAAAAAATATCATAATTATATAATGGGCTAATTTTTCATAAAATTATAACATTACATTGCATGAAAATTTTTAGCTACCGCTACATAAAACTCTTGCCTATAATTTACCAGTACTTGATATCAAAAAGGTTGAGAACTACTATATTACGAGATGATAATCGTAATCCGACCATATTTATAAAAATTCTTGGTTCATTACACGCGTCATCGATTATAAGAGTTAGTCAACGATAAAATTGAGGTAGGCTTACATGCATTAATATAGTAGACTTTTATATGAAAGAAATTTCACAATAAGCCTTTTAAAAGAATTTCATGTTTAGTTCAAAAGTTATAATTTACTAAATTCTCTATTATGTTACATTAGAGAAATTATAATAGTTTGTTTCCTAGAAGGTAGATAACCTAAATGACCAACTCATTAATGGCTCCCTTACTCCGGAGGACCACGCATGCGCATTTATTAAATCTCCCCAGAAATTAGCAACTGCGCAGTGTGAGCCATTAGTGAGTTGGTCATTAAAATGGTCTATTTTCCAGGAACCAAACACAAACTGATTTCTGCAACTCATGGAATTATTATTATTATTAAAAAATTTTCTGTTCAACAGTTAGAAATAAATATAAAAAAAAAAAAAAAAATATAATTGTTATTATATTTATAACTTTTCCTATATTTTACCAATTTATAGCAACTTTGAAAATGACATTTTAGGAATCAAGATTTTTTAGACCAAATTGTTTTTCCACTAAAATGTCATTTTCAAAGTTGCTATAAATTGGTAAAATATAGGAAAAGTTATAAATTAAATTAAATAACAATAAATTTTTTTTGTTTTTTTTGTTTTCACTATCTAAGACTCGTGTCCGTCATTATATATCTATATTAATATGGTAGTCAATGTAATAAAAATAAATTTTTGTACCGGGAAACGAAACGAAAACGCTAACCTTTGGTACATGTAGCGAAAACAGAGCGAATAAAATTTTTAATATTGTAATGTTATTCTGGGTTTCCCTTAAGAAATAATATTTAGATTAAGTTAAATTAGAAAAAGTAATAATGATTTTATTAATAATATACATTTTTAATTATAATATTTATATTTTAAGAGTATAATGTCTTTTAATTTTAGAGTTATCTGCTTCGCTATTTGTTGCTGTATTTAAATATTATAATTTGAATCAATTAAGGATCATGTTATACATTTGAATGGGCTTAACTGGTATTAGG
>JAAAKE020123372.1:0-11548 GCA_010014785.2 Anisolabis maritima
TGAAGTATGACGTCATTTACTGTTAACCCACGCTCACGACCCACGCCCCAATTTTTTTTTTATGTACCTATCAAATAGATGAGATCTATCATACCATTTATTGATTCTATTTCACTAACATCTGACGAATTCCATTTTTTTTTTTTGTCTATTTTCATTAATATCTATATATAAATGATGTCGTAATATCGCAACCTATTCATATACAAAAAGATTTTTTTTTTTCATATTGCTATATAAATTGAAACTTTTTTAAAGTTTTTTTTTTTTTTTTTTTTTTAATGATTGCGGCTGATACTGTTTAGTTATATTAAAAAAAATAAAAATAAAAAATAACACCCTTTTTATTCAGAAACGTGTATTTTGTGAGAGAAGATTTCCACTTGGTATGTTATACGAGGCTATATATAAATTCGTTTCGTTTTTTTTTTTTTTTTTGGTCTGACACAAATGGAGAGTCTCAGCACCTTGCTAATAGGGCGGCAAACCTTACGGCTGTCTGTGACAGAGGCGTTAATCAACTGCTGACCATGGAGAAGAGGGAGGGTCCCACCCATGTTGATGTTTCTGTTAGTGTCATTACCGGACTCCCAGAGCGGAAATATCCATCACATAAAAAAAGAGTGTTTAAATAATAATGAAAAAAAAAAAAAAAGAATTTTGAATTCGGGCCGCTCTGCTATTTTTATTTATATGAGCGCAAAATTTATTTAAAATTGCAAATGATCTCGCCTCGATTTTATACACATTTAGGTGAGTTACCACCGTTTTAGAAAAAGATTTTAAAACCAATAACACTTCCGATTGTCGGAAATAGCTCAAAAGTTGATGATCTTGTTGTAATGCATGTTTATGTAAAATTTGGTTGATTTACATTAATTAAAGCGTGCTCAAACAATCGTGTTAACAAACATATACACAGACATGATTAAAAAAATCTTATTTGGAGATCCAAAAAGTCAAGAACAATTAAATCGACGGTTTGAACGAATACATTACTATGTTATGTATACGAGAAAATAAAACAAATATATACATATATAGTGATTATATATATAAAAAAGTATTTATGAAGAACCTTCTTTTCTCGTACACCCAACTAGAAAATGCTGCGACCAACAATATACAGGCTTAATTCGCGCTCTCTGGACTCGAACCAGGATCTTCCGCTAACATATATATATAATTCAAATATTTATGCAACTAAGTTTATAATAATTCCTATATATCCTCCCCCCCCCCCTCCCATGGCCGAGATACTAACATTGTCAATATTGATAACCTACAAAGCCAAGGGGTGTAGGTTCGGATCCCAGACAATCCGATGAAAATTTATTTATATCATTTGGATATCATTTGATGTCTGGATAATTAGTATCGTAAATAAATATATTATATATCATTTAATGTCTATATGACCTCAGATGCCGAAAAGATAAGAAAAAAATATCTTTTATACATTTTTCGGCATCTTAGGCCATATAGACTTCAAATGATACACATTTATTTATACTAATAGGTATCGAATGGATTTAAATAAATATGCTTTGATAATTCGTATATTAATAAATAAATTGAAAATATAGCCTCAGATGCCGAAAAGACTATTAAAAAAAAAAAAAAGAAATTTATGCGACAATGATGTTAATTTATGGTGCAGACTCATTGGTGTGTGAATTATGATTTCGAAATTATTCTTATTTTTTTTAATCACCCCCTCCACGCTACGCTCTTGTGTCATTTTATTGTTGAAAATTTTCATTTAAATGCTCCCCCATTTTAGAAGTTTTTGACTCTTCAGCTTAAGAGAAATAATGTCTATAGGCCTATATTTTAAATTATTTTATGAAATTTTAATAGTCCTACTCTCTCTCTCTCTCTCTCACTCCCCTCTTTTAAATGAAGTATTAACTAATGAACTCAATTTAAAAGGGCGTAGAGAGCGAGTGAATGGAACAATTTCACCCTCACCTTAACGAGAGAGGCCAGCCACATTAGACGAATATATTTCCCTCTTTCTCTCTCTCTCCATTCACGTGTAATTTAATAATGAATTCATGTTTAATGTATAAAATCTGGTGGAATATAAATACGTAGTATGGGGAGGAGAGGTGGAGGGTTGACTTACTCATGCCTCTGGGCAACGCACAAAGGACCCTAGTGACACGCATATGCAGCACCAACCATAGAGTCATATCTCTCTCGCCCTTCCCCTTTTTGGGAGAACACAATAGCCAACAAAACCTCTCTCTTTGAACATTCGAGCGGATAATAACCCTGTTAATTCCACATAAAAGATTTTTTTTATCCACAACCACAAATAAACAAATCCTTCAGCCACCCCCCTCCCTCCCCTCCCCTTATACCCTCGGACTTTTTTTTTATTTTTTCAAATCAAATGTAATAATGATTCACCTATTCAATAATCCTCTCACTATTTTTGTAAATAATAATGGATTACATTTTTTTTTTTGAACTTTATTTAACCTTTTAATTAATATTTGGAATTATGAATAAAATAAAATTTTTGTTTAGTTATTTTTAAGTTGGTAGTAAAAATGCATTCATTGTGCTTATGTTCATATTGTTGATTTCAATAATAAAATTAATTAATTTTTTTTCTTTTATTAAGCTGTTTTATTATTAATTTAATTAATAAACATTAAAAAAGAAATAATGGCTGACAGCTAAATGGGGAAAATAAATAAAAAAAAGAAATAATCCCTGAAAATTCATTTTCTACAAAACGTGTCCAATGACTTGGCTTGAAATCATTAAAATAAGGAGACAAAAGAGACTAAGGTGCGGGAATGAAGTAAGTGGGATAGAGAACAAACACGTGAAAAAGAAGAGAAGATCGCTTCTGGCATGCGAACGAATAAAGAAGACAAATGTCTGGATGGATTTAATTTTAGGAGCGGATTTCCCGCCAAACACACAATTGTGCTCATTTACTGGGGTGAGATTATCTTTCATTTTCCTACCTAAGGCGAAGGAAGACTTTTGGCAAAGTTGGATAATTTTTTGTGACAAACAGAACTCGAACCCGAGTTGCAACTTCAGATTCGCTTAGACAGCCACTCGCAACTTCCAGACAAAAAAAAAAAAGAGGGATATGGAATGGTAAGAAGAGACGACCAAACCGACATTTAATGTTTTTTTTTTTTAAGTTAGGAAATTTGATGGTGGGAGACGGTGAAGAATTTTATTATACACCTTGTATAAATCTGTAGAATTAAAATCTGATGTGATACAACATCACACCATTTTCCTTACCTTAGTGCGGTCATCACACCAGATTTTTCATTTTATTCTACATATTTATACAAAGTAAATAATCTAATCCTTCTACCTAAAATAACTTTGAATAAATAACATTGAATTGAAATTCGATAGAACGGGCCAGGAAGCGGAATGAAGACTTAATTATATTTGATAGGATACATAAATACAATATTTGTTAACCCTGGATAAATCTCGTGTAATAATAGCCGGGATGGGGGAGCGGATTCCCTCGTTCCTCTTTTCTAAATTGCTTCTTTCACATCACTTCCATCTTTAAAACCAGTGGACCACTTTTTGACCAATAGGCGAAGCTTCCTCACACAAATTATTCCAAACAAAATTAAAATACGAACAAATAAATGCCACGTCGAAGATGCTATTCTTTTTTTTTTTTTTTAAATCTTGCCATCTCCCCTTTAACGCTTTTAACCAATCGATTGCGAATCAATATTTAGTAGCAGAGGGTGAAGGGGGAGGGGTGATATTGTTATTTGTTGAAAAATACAAATATTGTATCAATAAAATGTTATATAAAACCTCAATGATGATTTATTATAAATTTTTGGTAATATTTTGATTTATTTAAATTATGGACAAACAATCTGAGCCTCGCTTCAAATTAACTTGATTGGTGTAAATAGTAGTCAAAAGTTGTCCAAAAAAATTTCTTTTTCTTAAACATTTCTCAACACTTACTCGGCTCTGTCCGTCTTGGTGCTGAGGTAGACATCTCACCTCAGGAACCAAAGATCAGTGATTCACTTCGTCCCGAGCCATTTTTTGAGAAATCTTATTTTTAGTTTTTCTTGACATTGATATCGAATTTTTTTTTCTCCCCCAATCGTTAATACTTTCTCACTCTATATTTCATATATAAGTAAGAGAAAGTAACGTTATTGATATGCCATTACATAATGTTTTTTGCATCGGAGGCCATTTAGACTCCGTCCTTATTTATTTATATTAATTGGTAGCCAATATAATATAAATAAAATTTTGTCGCTCAGGACGGGAAGCGAACCGCTGACTTTTGGTACGTGAAGACCTCTACCTCTGCACCAAGGGACAGGGCATTACATAATGTTAAGAGATACAATTACAATTCTCTCTAATTTAACGCGCAATAATGTCTCATTTATTTGTTCGCCTATATATCTTTTTCTTTGTCGTTCCTGAGAAATTATATTCATCATATAGGAAAGATAAAGTGGTTTTGTGTGTGTGTGTGTGTGTGTGCCACCTAAAGCCCCAAAAGATGGAGGTCAGGTTAAGTGGTCGTTGGTCTTTAAGAGGAATGATTAAAACATAGAGAGAGAGAGAGAGAGAACTAAATAATGTTTATACTTGCTTGGACATCAATAAAAACAATTACAACAACAAAAAACTTTCTTTATCGCTGTAGTGGGCACGCTTCAAGGAATATAATCTTATGAAAATTCTTTGTTCATAATATAATTGAACAAGGAAATTTTTTTCTTCTTTTGTGTCGGCTTTGTTAACTCCGCCACTGCCAATTATTGTTTTTCACTTTACCGAAAATTCCTGTATGTGTATGTTTGTGATAAGTTAAATACCCGCCAACGAAATCACGGTCAATAAGCAAGGATAGGCACTGCAGAACCTCGGATAGGTGGCCTCTATCGGATGCCATCGATACAAATTTTTGTTTTATTAGATTTGTAGATCTGGAGTCAAAATAACTTTAAGGGCTTGGACACTTGTCGATTTTTTTTTAGGGATTTAGTTTTTATAGGATATAAATTTTGTTTGTTTAATTGTGCAATAATAGATTTTTGAATTGTATTATATTTCATCCACGATAACTCAAATGCTTGGATTATTTTTCGCTTCACTAAAGGTCAGTGGTTCGCTTCCCGTCCTGAGCGACAAAAGTTTATTTATATTATATTGACTACCAATTAATATAAATAAATAAGGACGGAGTCTAAAAAAATGAATTATTTGGGTTTTTCAGCAAATTTATGCACTCCAGGCTAGATCAGGGGTCGGTAACCCGTGATCTCGGAACCGGATGCGGCTCTCTACTGTGGCTCCCAAAATTTAATTTTTTGTTGAAAATAACTCTTCATTCCCGAGAAAATACTTAAAAAAATCAATTAGATCGTTCATTTTATTTATGTTATGTAAAATTTGCAAATTGTATGTTAATGAGTTTTTAGTTTTCTCTCTCTCTCTCTGAAGAGAGTGTCGGCCATAGAATATAAATTTAATTTATTGTTTGCAAGGAAAACGCTTAGCAAGCATTTTGCTTGGCTCTAGGTCCATTAGTTGCTTCCATTTTTGGTATTTTTCTTAGAGGAATTTAAAATGGATGGAGCCATTTAGACGTTTTCTTTAATAGCAACGCTAAATATCTTTGATAAATTGCTTATTGGAATTAAAAATAATATCACATCACACAAAGTGCAAAGTGCAGTCACATCAGATGAATTAATCAATAAATAATAAAATAATTTCTTGTCTGTGTTGGTGGATCAAACGACCCATGGCCCTCGGATGTTGAACTCGGGACCTCCAACCTAACCTGGACATGGGTGTGGTTCTTTTGCACCAATCAAATCGACCACATCAGTTAATCTAACACTCTGCTCATAACCTATGATTGCAACATCATCATCATCATCATCCATCCTTGTTAAGGTTTTTCTTAACAGCTTAAGGCGAATGGCTAATGCGTCGGTCACGTGTTATTGCGCGCAATGTTTTATCTTTTTCTTTCAATGGAAATGTATGAACATGTTATTTCTTGTATTTTTTGTATTTGTTTATGTTAATTGTTTGTTGTTTTGTGTTATAAATTTGTAGTTGTGTTTGATTGGACCTAGCCACCGAGGACTTGTGCCTCTAAGCAGGTAGTAAATAAATTTATTTATTTATTTATTTTGTAAAGCCTTTCTAATTTATTATTATTATAAGTCTTGTCCCTTGGTGAGGTCTTACCTCACCCACTAAAGGTCAGTGGTTCGCTTTCCGTACAGAGCGAGCGACATTGGCTCCCAATTTGTATAAATAAATAAAGGCGGAGTCTAAAAAATCCCTTTTCCTTCATGCTTCAGTACTCAACATGCAACGCCTTTTCATATCTGAAAATAACCCCCAAAGAAGAAATCACAATCCTTCTCTCTCTCTACCCCCGGCTCCTATAATTATTTTATTTTATTTTTTTGTTAAGTTCTCACCTTTGCAATACACGCACATATTTATTCATACCAAATCGATTTAAATAAATTCTCAACGGACTGTCTGGGAATCGAACCCACATCTCTTTTAAGATAATCAACATTGACTTGTCGACCACGGGGGGTGGGGGTGGGAGACAATTTATTATTATTATTATTTATGTGCAGACTTCTTTTCCATATTACACTCAAACAATTATTGTTCAATCGTGCATACATTTTAAATGAAGCATATTATTACGAATGAAATTATTAATAAGTGAAAGAATTCAATTTTTGTACAAGTTGGTCGGCAAAGGACGAATCCCATTTATTATCGATTACAATACTTCCCCGTATCTAATATGTTCTTTTTTTGTTTCAGGTAAGCTTTCTTGATGTTCCTCTCTCTGCTTCTTTCTGCTAAATTGTAAGTCTGATGTTTCTCGGCATCTCAATCCTCTTAGACATCCTCGTACCACAATTAACACCTTTCTCTTACTTGTATATGTAATATATAGTAGAGAGAAAGAACCAGCCATTGTGATATATATTCTACTAATTCCCCCCACTTTTGTTACAGGTAAGTCTCTCCTTTCAATTAATTCTTGCATCTTCCTTCCTTTATGGAAGTTACCACTTATCGGGATCTCCGTATATTTACCGTAGGTCCTTTCTTGCAGGGAGACACACACCTCAAACACAGCCGATCTCTGGTTGTAGCTACAACTAGTTATTCCATATGTAGTTTTAGCATTTCTTGCAAAGAGTCATCATTGAGAGAGAAGCCTTCTTTACATCCCTTTCATTGCACTGGTTATCACAGAAACTCCTTCTCCTTGAAGAGATGCCTATTATGATAAATATGAATAAATTTGTGATTCAAAATTAATAGAATTAATTGAAACAGAGATAGAGGGCAAATTAAATTTTTTAATCAAATAATGATTGTGAGATTTAAATATATTTATTGAAATTAATTAAATTAAATATTACCCTCCTCTCCATTGGTGTAGAGGTAGAGGTCTCACTTTATTCACAAAAGATCAATGGTTCGATTCCCGTTCTGAGCGACATAAATTTATTTATATTATATTAGCTACCCATTAATATAAATAAATAAGGACAAAATCTAAATGCGGAAAAAGAATTAATTAAATTTCCAAAACTTAGTGATGACATTTTTCACATTTTCTTTGGATGGATGGCGGCCAATTTGGAATAAAGTTGAGAAAAGAATCCCGACTCGACGTTTCGGCCGCATTTGCTTATCTTCATCACCGTTAATTGGAAAAGATTTCTTCTTCAACTTCTTGAAGATCTTTGAAAATCATTTTACTATAAGGCATAAGTTAGTTATTTGATTCAACAAAAAAAAAAAAAAAAAAAAAAATCAAATTATGTGAAACCGAAACGTGTTGATAATAAAGATAATAAATGGAAGAAAAGCTGAGATTTTGTTGTTTTTTTCTCGTCTTTTTTCTATCGAAAGTCGTATCAACCTCTCATTTCCTTTTTCACGCTACACTATCGTTTCTCCCTTCAGTCATCTCAAGTTTAGGGCAAATGTCAACGTGTAAATGAACTCTCATGTAATATCAAATGTAAATGAATTGGAATTGCATTTGTATTTCATTTGACGTCATATCTAGGGCGAGTTAAGATGGGTATCGGAAAATGACTTAACGATTTGTAATTTGATTTTTTTTTTACTTTCTCTTACATATATATATATACGGGTTCTAGTCCGGCTTGCCGCAATTATTTCCAATTCTCCTCCTGGGGTAGGAAAGTGGGAGAGGAACCTCACCCCAAGTGGTATCACAATGGGTCTTTAGTGACATAAGTGAGTCCCCCAAATGATGGCGGCCACCATCTAACCTAGGTACTCTCGTTGCATTCACTTCGAGTTTTCCAAACGGCCAAAGAGTACTAGTACTTTATTGATGTACTTTTTTCGTTTTTCACAAAATTCGCTTTAACGCTTTTGATTAAAATTTATAAATCAATTATTTATTAGATGATCTTTGAAATGTATTAATCTTTATCCTCCCCCCAATTTGGGGTTTTTTTTTGTTAATTTCCCTTAAATCATTCTAACGCTAATTGGCTGAACATGATTCTACTAAGAGATGAACAAGAGAGAGGGCCCAACGTCAAAAATCTAGTGTGATAGCACATCACTCAACTTTCCCTACATTAGATGATATCGCTTTAATCACACCAGAAATACGGGTTCCATTAAATTGCTGGTCAAAAATTTCTATTTCTCCTAAGTATTTATATTTTTTAATAAAATTGACTTTTACAGATTTAAAGATTCTAAAATTCCAACGAATTCATTGGAAATATTATTTTGTTATACAAAAAAAAAAAAAAAAAAAAAAAAAAAAAAAAAGTGGAATAAATTTAAAGAGGTATTATAAAATTTTGGTTAATTTAGGAAATTTTCCTTTCTAAATGAGAATGGAAAAATCATTCAGCAGACTCCAAAAGGAATCATTTACATTACAAATCATCATAATGATCTACATAATTGGAAGGGACTTGTCAATTCCTTTATCCTTATGACCTGCTAAGCTCCCTGCTTCCCTAAAACTCCAATCTTCAACAAGCACCTTTTAAAGTCCTTATTCCTGTTCTTTCTGTTTGCATGTGACCTTAAGGCTTCCAAAAAAATCGGGTTTGCTTTTGCATTTCTAACAAAACAAGAATATTTAAAATGGAATGGGAATCATTTTTCCTAAATTTTAGTATATATCAATTTCACGATCCGATTTATTTAAAAGTCATAGGAACATTTAATTTTGCACACCCTATATTTCATTCAAACTTGTTTTAAATAGGTTTTGAATTCTTTATTGTATTATAAATAGAAAATTAATTTCAATCTTGAGATGTTGGCTTGAATTTATCTTTACAATGAATTGCATACAGAGATGTCATCGTTGTCGTTGGTCGTATACAATAAATCCGTCCTCGCCAGTGTAATATAATTTAAACCTCGATTTTATGTTAATTTAACTCGTAATTAACTTTGAGCTCGGAGTCTTCTTGTTGCTTGGTGCTGATGGAATCTTGAGTCAATGATGAGTCAACTGTCAGATATCGAAGCTCCCAACCCCTCCCCTTGCGGGATTATAATTAAATCTGACAACACTGCTGCTGAGGTCTTGATTAAAACTATTGCGGAAAATGTTTGAAATAATTCCCTAATAGTTGAGATATTTCAGGGCCTCAGCATATAAAAATTCGGCGGTCTCTGCCTCTCTGCGCCTCCCAAATAGGGCGGATCCTGCGCCCTCTCTTAATCACTTTATCTTACCTCAGTTAAATTAAAAAAAAAAAAAAAAAAAAAAAAAAACATTTACCACTGTAATACCTCTCTCTCCCTCTCTCACTATCATTCCAATGACGGAAGACGTCCAAGAGCCACCTGTGTATGTATCCGATAGTGTGTGTGTGTGTGTGTCTCTCTCCCTCCGCCCAGAAATTGACCACCGACTCGATCAGTACAGTTACAGTTTGATATCCTATTTTTCAACGGATTGCCTGGGATCCGAACCCACATCCCTTGACTTTTAACAATGTCAATTGCATCTGAGGCCATATAGATAACTATATTTTTTCAATACTAATTATGCATGCATATATATATTTAAATCAATTGCAGCAGCAAAAAAAGAAGCCCTTGGATGCCAAAAGTCGAAAGGAGACGTTTTGGGCAAAATTTATTAGTACATCTTCAGTCACTTCTTGTCTATTTGTGATCAGGCCCAAAGTATATTTTATTTCTGAGAGGTAAATAGCTGAAGTTTTATATACGATATAGGTAAACATGACAGTTAGATTTGTTTCTTTTTTTTTTTTAACCCAAAGAGACATTTCGGTCAGATATGCGACCATTTCCAAGGTCTTGTCAAAAGAAATGTCATTAACAGGCATTATCCAGTCGTACGTTGTATCAGCGTCTAGTCAAAGTCACTCTGAGTGACGGTAGCTATTTATTTCATCCGATACCTCTCAGGTAACCTAGGGAGCATTCCTTCTTTACGTCCCTTCCATAGGACGGGGTGTCAGAAACTCCCTCTCCTCATATGTAATGAGATACAATGTTCCAATCCACGGCATACTTGAGGATTGGTATACATTAAATTTTTATACTTAAATTTAATGAAAACTCCCTCCGACCCGGGATGCGAACACCGATCTCCTGTCCAGGACGGCGACACCCTACCGTTTCCTCCATGGAGCCCTCTCCTTTACTCCGCTATTATATATATATATCTAGGATACACTGACGATGATTGAAATGAAAATATATTTCTCATGGAGATAATATATATAAGCTTTCATTAAAACTTCAACTAGCCGACGCTTCGGAGTACCAACATCTCCGGAGGAGCCTCAGGAGTAGCGAGGTATTAAAATTCTCATAAATATTTTATTATGTGGAAATTTATTCATTTTCATTGATATTCTCCTGAAAAAGGAGTCGTTGGATCTCCAAAAAGTCTGATGTTTTCTCCATGAGAAACTTATTTTCTTATCTGAAATAGAGAGAGAGAGAGAGAAGAGAAGAAATAACAAATGCAACTTAACTCCCTCCCTTGACGACACTTCTCTCTCAGTCGCATCTATGAAATTGTTATGCCGACCACAACTTCAAAGAAAGAAGAAGAATTAAACCCACAGGAACTCAATACACTATATGAATACACTCCGTCTCAAAAAGACCTAAAACGCCTTATTTTGCGACTTCGTCCTTTAGGCATTGATTTTATTAACAAGAAGGAGGACCAGTGACCAGTGAGTCTACACACTACTAACCGTTCCAAAAATAAATTTTTTTTCTCTTTTATAATAATAATTATTATTAATTTATATTAATGTTAATATCATTATCTTTACTAATACATCACTTATATATTATTATATATATTTTAAGTTAAGAGATGACTTAATTAAATTTTATTTCAAAAAATCAATGTCAAAAAATCACTTAATTATATTTTAAGTCAAAAAATAACTTAAGTATATTTTAAGTCAAAAAATAACTTAAGTATATTTTAAGTCAAAAAATA
>JAAAKE020123383.1:0-15182 GCA_010014785.2 Anisolabis maritima
ACAAACGGTTTCGTTTCTTTTTCAATTTTCCGAATGCTGCAGCATTGTAATGAATAGAATAGTGCAGAATGAAGACAATTAATTTTGCAGGTAAACAAAGAAACAGGTAAACAAATTAGGGCATTAGCTGCAGCTGCTGTTTTCTGTTCTTTTTTCTATACCTGGGAATGTAATCTAGTCTTTTCGAGTTGTCTTGCTAGTAGAGGTTTCCATCTTTCAATCTTCTCACCACTCGAGATATCGCTTTCATTTGTTATATCCACATGGTGCACTAGTGTATTAGTGAAGATGAGCAGCTCGTTTGTCTCATATTTCGTCGGAAACGGCAGTTTTCAGTTCAGTTCAGTTCATTCCAAGACCATTAACTTCTATCAACGCGACAGACAGTTATTAACATATATGCTCCTATAAATAAATATTTTACTCTCTGATTGAAACTTGAGTGTTAGTGATATACCAATTTAATTAACAAATAAAAAAAGTGTACTTTTTATAACTCAGGTGTTTTTTGAACTTTTAAAGCTAACAAGTGGGTGATCACATGAGCAAATGACGCGAATAATAAACAACGAATTAATGATAATGAATAAACATTTATCAAGGATTAAAATTAGACATATATTTTTTAAATAGATAGAACAATTTTTTTTATCTTTGAGTGATTTGATTATCTTATATATAAAGTGTTTGGTGTAGGCAGTGTTAATCTTGAATGTTCATCCGGTATTGACATTTCGGTAAGATTCGGTTCTGGCTCCTTTTCGTGGCGCATTTCGTCGCCGCAGGCGGCCAGGTGATCCTCTTGAGCAAATGTCATCGGACTCATCATGGTCACCATGGACCTCGCCCTGGCCACCACCTGCGGCAGAATCCTCGCCCAAACCACAAATACAGACAAAAATAATCCCCCTACCCTATCCGTCCATTGATGGTGATCCTCGTGCCTTCGAACCCCATCAATTTACACCACCAAATCCGGCCGAAAACTCATCACCTTCATCATCATCATGCTGTCCTTGTACGTTACACGAAGGTCCTGGGGAATTGTCACGTTTTTTATATTATCTAGGAAGACGACGCAGAGACGGAACTGTGCCGTTACGGGTTGTTCGCTCTCTTCTTCTCGACGAACCAGGTTCGAATAAAAAAATCTTTAAATTCTTGCATACTAAATATTTGAGACCGGTCTCTCTACTAAAAAAAATATTAATTTTATTGATGAAAAATTTATTAGAAAGAAAGTCAAAAAATTTAAAGCCTTCATTTCAGGAAATCACTTAATCAAACTTTTGTCTGATATTTATTATTTAATTGTTTTCTTTTGTTTTGAACTTTAATCATAGATGATTTTATAATATTGAAAATCTGATAATAATAATGTCAAAGGTCATAACAATCGTTTTCAATTTTTGGGTTTTAACAAAATAATATTTGGAAATCGATTTGCTAGCATCAAATAGAAAAGCCCAGGATGGCCTTGGACTTTTATCACAACCCCTCTACTCTCTAAGCTTTGAAATATTATCTTGAAATTTTTTTTAGAAACTCCATTAATCTTCTTTTCGTTAATTCCAAATCACATAAAATTTATTTACAGAATACATAATTAATAAAAATAATTTATGATATATAATTTTAAACGAGTTTTATATAACCAGAAACATTTTTTTATATATTGATTTTAAGAGAATTTTGACAATTTGCGATACTAACTCTTTAGGTTTCTAACACTTCTCAAACTTTTGTCAAACTCCAAAAGTCTGGCTATTTTAAACTAAGTTATATCGTTATCTTCCTTTTATCTGATAATATGGCAAAAGGAATGGACCCCACCCTATAGAAATAAGGATTAATTAAAGGGATTGCTCACCCTTATGGCCTTCTACTCAAAAAAAAGGTTAAATGAAAAATTTAAAAAAACATTGAAACTGACCGGGCAGCTAAATTTTCTTGGTCCAGATTTGTATGAAATTATATATTATCACGCAAAAAACTTGATTTTATGACAAATGAGACAATTTTTAATATCATTATTACAAAAAAGAATTTTTTGACTTCATAATTGTGAAACGTCTTAAGTAAAAAATTACCTGTATTTAAAAAAAATTGGGCTAATTCACAACTCATTTATTAATGGATAAGAGCGATGCAGTTGGCATTATTTACACCTAAATAGGTATCACCCGAAAATGCACTAAGGCAAATTAAAAAATGCATATATAAATTATTTCTGGCACAGATCTCCAGTGTATCAATTTATCCGTAATATGTGTGTAGTATTCATCTGATTCATACAGAATCTGTGAAAGAAGAAATAAATAGAAAAAATTTTTGTTCTCTATATAGAGAATAAGGAGGATAAAACAATCTAAATTTAATGTAAACAAAACCCCAGAGATCTAAAATTGATGAATGCCAAGTTCTTTTGAGTTCAAGTTTAGTTGCATAAATTATCTAGAAAGATTTTTCATAGATAAAATCTAATAAAAAAACTAGTGTGTTATATTTGAGCTTTGAAAATAAGACAAACATTGTTTGGAAAAAATTATTTATTTAGTTAGTTTTTAACAACAATGAAAGTGAGGGATTATCAAGGTTTCCAACTGATCAATTAATAGGGACATCACCTAGTAACAATAATAATATTTTTTTACTTTTTTGTCTATTACGATTATATTTTTAGTTTAAACTCATTTATCTTTCTCACACTTCATCCTCATTTAACTAAATGATTTGTTAAATTTCTTTTACTTGCAATTTGTCTTTTATTTAAAAAAAATTATTTCTTGAATAAATCAATAAAATGACTAGCTAAATTAATTTCCTTAATGCATTCAGTTACTTTTACTAAATTTATTGTGATTATTTATTTTTTCCTCCTTTAAAAAATTGATTTGACACATAGATATATAACAATGATATTATGTTCGAATAAAAATCTTTAAAGCGTAAATTCTTCACTTTCTATAGATTAAAAATTTTTTTCTCCTTTAATTTTTATTATTTAAATTTCAATAAAGAATTTTTTTAATTATTACAACCAATAAATACAAAATTATTTAATTTACATAAAAAACTTTCAAAATTCAATAGTGTCTTGGGTAACGACTTATTCATGAAATGGATTACTGTCATTAACTAAGGCACCACTATTTTTTTTAAATATCATAATCATTATTTACTTTTCAAATTTGGGATTATAGCTTTAAGAAGGCGTTTTTGAAATATTTTTGTGCGTTGCAACTTTTAACTTCCCCTTTTTACTTTTTCCATTAAAGTTTATTTATTTTTATATTTTTATTTTCTTCAATTATCATTTTTATTTTTAAGTCTCTTTGTTGTTTAAATTATAATGCCTTCCAATTAATTTAATCAAACATGATGGGAGTCTACAATAGTCTTGGATGCCGAAAAATACTTCAAAAAAGTTCGAATTGTTCTATTAATGACCTTATTTGTATTATCTTTGGGGCCATCTCAACAAGTTATTACTTTTTTTTAAATTCACTGTACATCCCTTGAACCCTTAAACCAGCTTAAAGCTCCTCTCTTTTTATTTGTCTTCGACTGTGAAACTATTTAGACTCCATCCATATATATTTAAATTAATTGGAAGTCAATATCCTTAAATTGAGTTCATTTCCTCTGCTCCAAGGGACAGGGACCGTTCCTCTTAATAACATTTAAATTTAGAAAAATGTAATATATGGCTAAATTTTTTAATCTTTAAACTATTAATGCACAGTTTTTATTGTTATTTGAAGAGATATTTCTAGAGAGAGTTAGTTATCTTTTGGGAGAAAAACTATTTATTTTTGTGCAGATAAAGGATACTTGATAATAAAAGTTGACATCATTGTGACGTCACATACTCACTGAAATTATTTTCATTTTGCAACTTAATAATATAGGTTAATCACAGATCTTTTTTGCCAAATAAATTCTGATAAACTTTTAATTTGAAAGTTTATTAAAAAACAAATTCTCCAATAACTGGATGTAAAAATCATTTATTAAACCTTTAATTAAGTTGGCTGAACAATTCAAATATTTTTACTTTCTAATTCTTTCACCTAATTGGTTTATTGTGTATGTCTAGAATTAAAGAAATTTTACTTAAATTTTCATTCCACAAAACTCAATCAATGTGTTCGTTATTTATTATCAATGGTCCACGTTTATGACCTACTTTCGTTTTATTTAGATCCGTACTTACACAATGTATTCTTTCTTAACTTCCCTCCTGGATATAAATTTTTAATATTTTATAATTTAATTGTTATTGAATTAAGACCTCTTAAAAAAACTAAACTGGAATTAAATTAAAGAATTTTTATGTAAATTTTGGAAAATCCCTGACCCCTTTTATGATCATCAAACTTTTCTACCTCTCAATCATGACTTTTATTTTCAATGGTTACTTAAAAATAAATTCTTTATGGGGATATTTAAAAATGCAGACTTAAAATTTTTTTTAAATCAGACTGCTTGTTCGAACTATTTTTATAGTTTCCAAATATAAATATGATAGTTGTGCATACTTCCTTAGCTGTTCCCTACTTTTCTAATCTCAAATATTTTTATTTCATAATTCTTCTATTTATATATAAAAAGAGTTTATGACATTTAGCTAGAATTACACAAAAAAATGTGACCTTTATTGTCTATTTATCAAAGGCTGTAAAAAATAATAGGTTCTTAATTTAATTGATTATTTATATTTAAAAGTACATTGAAATATTCAGACTTGCGTCATATCAATTTTTTATCAATTGGTTTCATAAGAATATTGTTTAATATTTATTGTTAAAGTACTAGTTTTTTAGAATTGGATAAATTGATTGAACTATTATAATGGAAGGAAATCAGAACTTAAAAAAGTAATAATATGAGATGAATAATTTTGTTCGTTTTTGCTTGCTGAAAGGTAGGTAATGAATGACCTACTCATTAATGGATTTTTCGATTAATTGCTCCAGAGCTCCTCTGAGGTGGACGATCTGGTCCTTTAATTTTTAGGAAGATTTAACAACTTGATCATCCGTGCTCTACTCTAGAATAAATCTGGAGCAATTATTCGAAAAATTCATTAGTGAGTTAGTCCAATGGTTTGCCTACTTAACGGCAAGCAAAAACATTTGTCTATGGACCACATGATAGATAGTTACTATATAGAGGAAGTTTATATTTGAAA
Source organism: Anisolabis maritima (assembly GCA_010014785.2). Taxonomy (NCBI): domain Eukaryota; kingdom Metazoa; phylum Arthropoda; class Insecta; order Dermaptera; family Anisolabididae; genus Anisolabis; species Anisolabis maritima. The sequence goes on from JAAAKE020123383.1 coordinate 5,195, forward strand.
ATACTGGCGGATCTTGAGTTTATCATAGGGAAGCGTTTTTGCAAAATATTTTAGGTGATAGAACTCATTTTTTAATCATCTTTTTGAAAATTTTTCCTTTTTTTCATCAATATTACATTTTTTTTAAAATTCTTCATTATTTTCCTTAAATTTTTGACTCGGAGGATGCTCCATTGTCCCCAAACTTTTTCACTCTTAGACCGAAGAGGGATTCTCCCCCCCCTCCCCCCCTAGCCATAATTTTGATTCATGATAAACAACAAACATGGCCACTCCAGGCATTGCATAAAAAGGAAGGACCTTTTAATAATTAGCCAATAAATCCTTAAGTTAAACAACAATACTTGTTTAAGAAATTATTATAAAATGACCTTAGATTTGTTTGACATTGATTTTTTATTTCATTATCCTCTATTTTTTAAAGTAATTTTAGCTTCTTCTCTACTAGTATTTTCCTAAGTTATTTAAAATGTTTGAAGCAAATATTTAATTTAAAAGTTTTACACAACATGGGCTCAAAAGCTATCCAAAATATTTCTTTGCATTTGAAATCTTTTGTCTTTATTAATTTTCTTACTTTTTTCTTTTTATTTACATGAATCCACTTTATCATACTATTTAATCGATGTTATAAATTTATTACATAATCTCTTTAATAAAAAAATCAATTTTTTCTCTTAATAATAAAATACAATTGATCACTATTAAATTATTCTTTAGGTTCCTTGAATAAAATTAATTATTGATCTGATGAATTTCTTATAATAGGAAAAAATATGGACGTGGTTGTGTTAACTCTACAATTATGTTATAAATTTTTTATACATTAAATAATATGTATATCAAAAATTTTCTTTCAAGTGATATTTATTTGATCATTAAATTCTCTATTCAACATAAATTAAAGTCCAAAATTTATGTTGCTCCTGTAAAGACTTTATTCTTCACAAAAGAATTCTTAAAAATTTAAATTTATTTCAAAATAAGGGTTCTTTCTGAAATTTTACGTTTAATTTCGAAAATCTTATTCCTTATTCTGAATGACCATTTAAAATTCTTAATATCATTAAAATCCGGCCGATAGTTTTAAGAAAACACAAGACAAAAATTCCTGAAAAAATAACTACCTCAGGGGATGAGATTTGTTCAAGTCTAAAAGTCGAATTTCAAAAGCTTCCAGTCAAAATAGGCGTGGTAGACTAGAAAAATAAATTCATTTGGAAATTTTCTTTCCCCTTCGAAAAGAATGACTAATTAATTAGTTTCAATTTATTTCGTTAATAATTCAATTATTTATTATTTGATCATATAAACATAATCCCATGACCGGTGTATAAACTTTGCAAAAAATACTTTGGAAACTTCTCTCTAGGTTCATTGACTGAGGATATATAAAATCAACTAAAAATCAACTTCCTCTTAGCTTTTTTTATTAATGCATCTAATCACATCTTCTCTTACTATTAAACACGCAAACTCTCTCTCAATTCTCTAATCAAAAGCGGAAATTACTTTTTCACAAACTAAAAATTATTTTCCAAAAATATCCTCTCTAGAAAATGAAAACAATTTTGTTTTTTCTTATATCTTGACTAAAATAAAATTATTCAGCAATCTAACTCTTAATTTGAATGCAAAAGGAAAAAATACAAATAGAAAAAAAGCATATGGATCTCAAACCATTAGATCACATCTATGCATTGCACTCAAAATTTGGCAGCTTAAAAAATAAATGAAATTATATATCTTCAGAAAAAAATTGGAACACATTCACGAAATATTCGAAACATGAAGAATCCTAAAAAAAATCAAATAAAATCCCTAGAAAGGAAAAATACCCAGAGCGCAAAAATCTTTTTTCTCATTTTGGTACAGTAATCCTATTTGCCACTTCTGAAATAGATCCAATTATTTACTTATTCTAATGATTTTCTGGTTAAACCAACTTAATATTACAAACAATAGAAACTCTGTAAAGAGATGTCAAGAGAATCCTGCCTCTAGTTGATTAAAGGCCATTACATCTAATATAAATAATTTATTAAACAACTTAGAACATTTCAGTTTTCTTTTATTCTGACATTATTTAATGAGGAAATTCTTTCACTAAAGAATTGAGGATTTAGTTTTTTTTGAGATGTACATCTATTCAATGGAATTTCAAATCATATCTTTTTACGTGAAAAATATATGTATATATTCTTGTTTTAATATTTAAACACAAAGATTACTGATTTTATCAATCGGTCAATCAATCATCATTCAAAGACTCTGTTTCCTTGAGGGGAGCCCCAAGGATTAAGAGTAACCTTTAATTTCCTTCATGTGTTCTTAAAACTTTTACTTTACTAATGATAATTTCTTTATAAAAAATATAATCAACCCTACATTATCGTATGCATAACTTGGGTTACCAGTTCAAAAATTTTTTATTACTTAGAACTTTTTTTATCATTTATCTTATTGTTATTCATTTTCTTTTACCTTTTGATTTGTAAGATATTAATAAATATTTGTCAACGATATTTTTTTTATAAATTATCAATAAACTCAGCAAATATTTTCTTAATTACATTATTATAAGGCAACGGATTTTTATGTGCCAAAAACCTTAAAATATTTTATTATTTTATGTAGTAAAATATTCATAAAAAATGCAAAATGTTTCAATATTAGAAAATTGTAAACATTTATTATAAAAAATCACTCACCAATCATGTTGAGACAGTAGTGGGTTAAAACAACTCACTTTTGCAATGCTCAATGAAAACTTCCCCAAGTTTTTTCCATCACAAACCTATGTCGGTGGACTAGTAACAATGGACCGTTCAACGTCAGAAGAAGATAGTCTATATTTCATCAAAGCAATATCACTGACACACAAACTTTCAATTTCACCAACTTTTACTACTTTGGGACCTTTGGGTGAATGAATTTTTTTCTCAATATCATACACCTCATTAATTGTCTCACTCAACAAATTGGTTGATTTTTCTAATTTTTTTATAGAATGACACAAAAAACTCAAATTTGCAGATATGTTAATAATAATTTTAATGTACTGTCCTTAAATAAGTTCTAAAGAATTTCAATTGATTGATCCTTATTTATTAGACTAATTTAAAATTTTCAAAATTGTTGATTGCACAATACACAACTACTTCTAACCATGTCCCCTCTATATATATATATATATTCTCCATGGAATAGGGCTAATAATAGATTAATTAGCAATTCAATCTTTTTTTAAGTTTTTAATTTCCTTTTTTTATAAATGTATTACTGTATTAAAATAATTTCAATATTCATACTTTTATTTGAACTTTTTTTTTTATTTATTTATTTATTTTCATTTCAAAGGATGAGGCGATTTTGGGAAGCCATCATTTATTAATAACATGACTATTTAATTTCTAAGAATTTTCATTTTAGAATTTTGAAAATTCCATCATTTGACAAATATTTTTGCTCTTATTATTTTCAATAAATTTATCATATTTTCTAATCTTAAAATGTTGAATCAAATAAGTATTTTACAAGTTGACCTTTGAACATACACGTTCTCTCTTTAATGATTAAAATATTCATATTTGGTGGATAGATTGAAATATGAATTTCTCAGTTGACCTGGAGTCGAATTTAACAGTTATATCTCTTGGGATGTTAATTATTCCCCCTTCTAAGATGAACCATCAGAAAGGAGGAGGCCCTCCTCTTATTCGTTTACGACATTATTAGGTTGATTGGAACTTTGAGTATATAATATCCATTATTGATTTAATACATACATTAATAAATCCTTATTTATGCGAATAGAAAATAAAGATTTATTCATTTTCATTCCTCATTAATAATTTTTATTTATATATGTATTATATAAAAACATAAGAATAAAACTAAAATAAAAAATTTGATTTGATTAAGACCACGTATATCAATATCCAAGATAATAATGGTACCACCAGTTTTTCTTTAGCCCGGAGGGAATATTTATAAATTAAAAAGACTCAGGGACCCTCAAAAGCTGTTGAAATACCAACATCAAATTTTTTGCGATAGCAATATTTTCCTTATACCATTCTATCTATCTACTATGTGGATATTTCTATATATCTATATAAGTATGCAGGTAAATTTTTTCTCGAAAACGGTCCTAGCTTTAAAAGTTCTCTATTATTGACAATTTTTTTAATTCTTTGGGCATCTGAGACCATTTAACCTCAGGCCATATTTATTTATTTATTATATTAGTAGCTAAAATAATATAAATAAATTTTTGTTGCTCAGGGCGGGAGCGAACCAATGACCTTTGGTACAAGAGGCGAACCTCTACTTCTGCATCAAGGGACAGGGCTATTTTTGACTCTCACCCAGGAAAAATTATGATGCGGAATTAATTAAAACAACACTTATCAGCCAAACAGGAGGTTTTCTCTCATAGGCAGGTTCATTTTTCAATTTATCGGTCAAAAATATTATTAAAAATAGTAGAATATTGAGAGTATGATATTATTTTACCAAAAAACAATTGTTAGTTTAATTACTCCCTATGCTTTAATACTGAGTATATAATAGTTCGTCTCAGGAAGGCTGTTACGAAGCTAGAGAAAATAGCCATTGTGTTTTGAATATAATTTAGTAAAGAATGAGAACTTACTAGGTCTCTACATTCATCATCTCATTCATAGAATTCTATTTTTGTAAACAAGATAATATTTATTAATGGAAGTATAGTGAATATATTTATTCCCTGGCTTCCTCGAAGAACCAAACAGGAACAAATTTATGCAGCCCCAGATTCTATTAAAAACAATGCTTTGAATGGAGAATATTACTATTATTAAAACATTAGACATTTAATATGAATTACTATTTTCTTACCAACTACACTTTTCTAACTGCCCCCATCCTCCTTTCTAAGTGTTTCTATTCTAAAGCCTTATCTTACATGAATATCATATTAGTATTATATAACTACCCTATTATGAGGGTACCCATTTATTTTTTTTATAAAAACAGAAATAATTTATTACTCTTAAATAAAATTTATTTTAATGTAATATTTTCCAAGACAAAACTCTTTAAGGATTTCATTTTTTTGTGTGGGGGGGGGGGGGCTTGAGTCCCCTGAACCTCCATCCCAAACTTTTCATATCATCTTTATAATATATTAAACATATTGACAATTTAAGAGAAATCTATTTTTCAAAAATTAATTCATCTGCATCTTTAAAAAAGAAATTGGGATGAAATTTAAAGAAATATACGGTATAATGATATAATAAAGAATATTTTTTTTTGTTTTATAAAATTTTACCGTTAACAAACAACAAACTTGAATATCCTCACTTTCTAATAAAACTATTCATATTCCGGTTTATTTATCCAAAGATCCCAGACATGCTTCAAAACCTAAACATCTGGGACAAAACCACCAACTCTGAATTCTATGAAAAGCCTTATATCATAAAAAAATTCCTCCCGAGGCGTTTATTTTTTTCATTATTTTTATGATAAAGTATTTCTATTTAATATTAACTAATTGCATGCTTTTATATAAGGAATAAATTATTCCACTGAAATTGGACTATCAATAATAATAATAATAATAATAAATTATTGGCAAAAAAACTATTTTATTATTTTCATTTACATTTAACATTTACACGCTTATTATGAAACGTGATTTTTATTTTAAATATAACAGGATTTAGTTATTCCTATGTTAATTACAAGGGTGGTCTAAAAAGTTTCCGACCTTCGTAAACAATTATTTTGCAGAGAAAGACGCCGAGTACTATTTGGACGGGTTAAAGAGATGGGAGCTGGGAGAAGTGTGTAGATTTACAAGGAGATTATGTAAAATAATAAAAATAAATTTGAAGAAAAAATGTCTTGTATCTTTGTTAGGTCTGAAACTTTTCAGTCCACCGTCGTATATCACAGTCTCATCAACATTATTCATATGCAGTTTTAAAAAATTTGTTAAAAAAATATATTTGCATATTTCTTAATAATCCAAAATATTTTTAAAAGATTGAGAAAGCAGTGAAATTGAATTTGAATGTTGTTTTAAGTATTTATAAGGAAATTTATTAAATAATCAAAATTAAAATTTGATCAATATTATAGCTCAAAAGTAATTTTTTATCATAAATATATCTTTATAAATATAAATAAAATAAATATATTTTTCGAGAGCTCCGTAGAGGACTCGAGAGAGTGAGCCGTTCTGCTTAGGGGATAGGTATTCACAGGTAACCCTGTGTATCCCGAGAATGAGGGATTTTTTTCATTAAATAGAAATATTTAATGGAAACAAATCCTCAAGTATGCCCTTGATTGGTACATTGGATCTTACCACATTATAACCTTCAGGTAATTCGTCGAGGAGAGGGAATTGCTGTGGCACTCCGTCCTATGGAACGGAAATAAAGGATTGCCTCTCACGTTTGATGTACTCTTCGAAGAAGTAGAGTTCCTTCCTAACATAGATTAGATTCGATGAAAGAACAGAAAATAAATAAGAAGAGAAGTTAAAGATAGAAAATAAAGGGTGCTGTCTATGGTCAGAAGTCGGCTGGTTTAGAGGTGTAGGTCACCGTGCACGAAAGCACCCCGGGTTAATAAACGGATCTCAGTAGGTCGGTATATACCCGCCAAATGAAATAAATAGATTTTGGAAAAACATTGCTTCCCGAAAATTGAACCACTACTCTGAGTTTACCTCAATGTTTTAACCGGACCTTGGTCATTAATTCATATTTCTTAAACTGAGGCTACCTATCTTAAATCTATTTTAAAAGTATTTTATTTATTAATGATAATAAATGTTATCATCCAATTCACAATGATACCTGAATATTATATTAGAAGAAACACATTAGTGATTAAAACATTGAAGTAAATAAATTCAATTCAGGAGATCAAATTTTAGATAAAATAAATAAATATGAAATACTAAGGATTTTAATCAAGAAAATATTGAGGTAATTCAAATATGAAACCTCGGAAGATCGATTACTACATCAATGGAAATTAAGTCATGTCACTGTGAAATTGACATTCTTAATCAAAAAATTAAAGTTTTCGCAAGGGAACATTTGTTTTAATGACACTCAGTTTTGAGATAACATCTTAACATCTTTTTTTACTTCTCTACTAGGAAGATTCATAGGAGTGAAACTTTGAATGATAGATAAATAAAGACTCCTCATACGTTTTTTAAAATTATTAAAAATTATCTAACGAATAGTAAGTGATCTTTAAATAAATTATAATATTTGAATTGAATTTTAAATAAATTATAATCTTTGAAAAAGTGATATTTTGTATTATAAAGAGTTTTTCTCTTATATGTTTTGTTCCAAATCACTTATTATTTAGTTTAACCATTTAATTTCTTCGCATAATTACTTTTGTTATAATCATTAATCAACAGGAATTGAACCAACCTATAACCTGCTGCACAGCGGCCCAGAATTCTCTTACTTGAGTTAAGCATGCTCGCAAGCTCTTAACCGTTTTATTATTGCATTAAATTATAAGCTGTGAGATTATCCATATTTTCATTTTTATTTTTCTCACGATTGCCTGAGTTGTACACTTTACTACTTTAGCATCCTTCATACATCCTATACACAATAAATAGATTTTTTTATTTGTTTATTTTGCTCATTTAGCCAACAGCTATTGGACTAAACACGATTACAAAAAATATTAAATTCAAAAATTGTAAATTATATATTATACAGAATATTAGTATATTGTCTTGAAGTTTAAACGGAATTTGTGATCAGAGTCCCATTCTTCCCATGTTAGTATATTAATAAATTCCTATTGTGTTTTTGTCTACAGTTGGCAAATACAAAATCAACCAACAAGAATGACTAAGAAGATATTAAAAACTAACAATTAATTAATATCTAATAATATTTCTTTAAGTCTTTTCGGCATCTGAGGCCATATAGGATTTTAAATGATGTAATCCAGACATATTTATTTACATCATTTGGTATCCAACCTACGTCCCTTGACTTTTAAGGCTATCAATATTAACAATGGCAATATTTTTAACCTCTAGGCCATGGCGGCGGGAAAGGGGGAGGGGCCCAAGACTTAAATATATTTATTTAAAAAAACTTAAATATTTGTATTGTTATAAAAATATTCTGAAGAGATATGAAAATCAAATAAAATAATAAAAAATAGGTATTATTAATAGTACCAACATATTAAGGTTTTTCTATTTATTTAATTAAAATAAATATATATACCTGTAGGTGTATCTAGAAAAAGAAAATTGCAAAATAAATAATGATAAGTCATAATATTTATATTTTATGTAAAAGTGATAAATCTGAATCTACTATGTTGATTTTTACTAGAATTAGTCATTTCCTTTTATTTGCGTGTCACAACACTTAATTTGACCAAAATTAATTACAGTCAAATTCATTACGAAAATTTTTTTAGATTCTTCTAATTAAATATGCGCCCCCACAAAGCCACTGCAACAGAAAAAATGTTAAAATTTCAAATAAACATTTGCAAATTAACAGAAAATTCTATTTAGCGTTCCCTCCACTCCCTAACCAAAGTCCTGGCTACTTCATGGAACACACAAAATCAATATTATATCCGGAAGGTGATGACCAACAAATGAAAATATTTCGGGGTTATAAAATTTTCTTATTTATTGCATTCTCAGGCATGTGATCGGAAAAAAAGGGGGGAGTCCTACTTAATATATTTTTATGTCATATTTTAATAAAAAATCATATATCTATCGACATAATATATAGTTAGATATATATCAAAAATATATTCGTATAAAAATGACAGACTTTTCGATGATGATTGTATTCAACATTAATTAGTTAAGTCAATATTAACAGACATTTTGTTGATTTTGCTCATCTCATCATAATCATGATTTGTTTTTATAATTCACTAGACATCTCTTGTTCCTCTATTTATCCTCTTCTTGTACCCAAATACCCAACTTAACCATTGATTATATGATTATATAGAGCCGACGAATGGAACAGACTCGACTGTAGCCCCGGGATTCCAGAGTTTGACAGGGATCCCGGTTAATTATTAAATATTTGGTTATCCCCAGCGGTCGTGATTATATCCTGAATATAATACAATACTTTACTCTTCCTCGATGAAGATATAGAAAATTTAATCTAAAGAGTTTTTTAATTAATTTATTCTAGAGAATAAAAATTCCTCTTGGAAGACTTTTTCTCATTTTCAGAGCTCTTTTATTAATGATTACAAATAATCCCACAATTGATTAAAAGTTAGGTAAAAATCTGGTGTTAGTAAACGCACATCACACAACTTTCTCTTAAGAAACGAAGTCACACCAGATTTTTTGCTTCAGGACTCCTTGGTATCCATTTCACAATTTTATTTAGCTTTTATTTTTAAAGATTTTTCATTTGTGTTTATTAATCAATTATTAAAATTATAATATAAAAAAAAATCAAATTCCGTCTATTATTAAACATAGGATTTTTTTAAGTCTCTTCGGCATCTGTAGCCATATATCTTAAATGATACCTAATATATTTATTAACGATAGTAATTATCCAAGTATATTGATTTACATTAATTGCTTTTCAATTTATTTAAATAACTTTATTTTACCTCTTGGATTGGAGCAGAGCTAGTGGTCTGGCTTCTCGTACCAAAGGTCAGCGGTTCGCTTCCCGTCTTGAGCGACAAAATTTTATTTATATTATATTGGCTACCAATTAATATATAGAATAAAAAAAATAGAAGCGGAAAAAACAATACTTTCTCATTTTATATTATATATATATATAGATATAGTAAAAATTTGTTGGGAAAAAACATATAGATTAGGTTTTCAGTCCTAGGAGTATCAAAAGAGCTAGTGTCATAAATAATGTATTAACAGAATGCCGAATCCTGTTTAGGAAGATAGAATGATAGGTTAATTATCGAATGAACT
>JAAAKE020123394.1:0-15181 GCA_010014785.2 Anisolabis maritima
GTTTGGCAAAGTAAAAAATAAATCAAACATCATAAAAATATGTTTTCATTGAGAAAAAAAAAATAAACTAAAGAACATTATCTGAAGGTATGATTAGAACCTTGAAGAACAAAAAAAAAATCTTTGATATTTATACAATATAATAATCGGAAAATGTTTATCTTGAGTGTCGTGTCTTAATAACGTTGCAATCATTGAGTGTGAGCAGAGTTTGACATTTATTCGTGAGGTTAGATTAAATATTTCATAAAATTTCGATTAAATATTATTTTAAAAATTTTTTTTTAACGGGAATTGCCATTTCTTTTAGAGAGGCGACACAAAAAGAATATTAAAAAGCCTGACTTCCTTTTAAAAACACGAATTACTTTACAAATTAAAGTTGCTATTAAACAAAAAGGAAGAGTCGGATTAGCAGCTAAACCTGAATTGGGTTCAAATCTACCTCCTCCTTGGGAAGGTAACGAAAACCCATCCCATTATTCTCACGAGTTAGTCTCTACATCAGGGTTTCTTAAACTTTTTGGTGTGGGGAGCCCATAATATTTACGAATATTTTGTGGGACCTCATAAGCATGCAGGCAAAAATTTTTGACATGGGAGTGTCCCTTCTGATATGTTTATTATTCTATGCAGTTTATGATAAAAATTACATAGGAAATTTTTAAAAAACTAGTGATGTTCGGTTTCTCTCGATACTTTTTTTTTTTTTTTATGAAATTAGTTTAAATTTTAACGTTTCTTAGAAATCACTCAAGTTAAAGAAGTATTAAAAATTTTTGGCGATCCCCAATTGGGGTCGCGACCCATAGTTTAAGAAACTCTGCTCTAGAGTAACCAGTCCCTGATTGAAGAGAGATTAAAACAAAATAAGCTTTTAATTATACACGTCATGTATAGAATATAGATATAAGCTTGACAGTATATTTCTTTTTTTTGCTGGCCTTATTTCATTCAAGCCGAAACGTTTGAGACTTTTCATTTACATCCTTTGGCTGCTAACTCCTTTTGATCAAAACAAGAAAATTTTGCATCTGGAAATCTCGTGAGCTCTAGAATTATAAAACTTGATAATTAATAGCTAGTATTTGTATTTTTAGATAGATTTAGTGTGCCACTCACTCAATGAAACGATTTCATTCTGGTATTTATGTAAAATCATTCAATTTGCTTTTATTTATTTATATACATGTTTAAACTTGAAAATAGGAATTAATTCTCTCTCTTAATAGGGATAAATTGGATTTAGATCTTTTGACTTAAGAAAATGACGATTTTACATCTTGAGGGAATTAGTTTTGAAAATTGTTGATTTTAACGGATTTTGAATCTCCATTGATATCTATTTTTTTCGAGATTTGCACCTTAACGAGTTTTGCAACTGGCCTAATCATAAAAAAAGAGAGGGAGCTGAGAATATTTCTTTGTGTGTGTGTGTGTGTGTAATATTTAGGATTAAAAGTAACCCTAATCCTTTTTCTTGATCTCTCTTCTTATTATCTTACTAACAAAAACCTATTTAATTTTATCGGACCAAATTAAATCGCTTTTAATATTATGTAACGAACGAACGCCTGCCTATTGGATTTGCTCCTGCAAATGGCGATTAACTTTAATAGGGAGAGAGGGAAAATAACGAATTTTATCTTTTCATATTATTATTATTATTATTATTATTATGTGACTCATCTTGGAAATATAAATATCGCCCTTGCCTGTAAAAAGGAAATTAAAAAAGAAAATTATCTTTTTATTATAAATAATTTGAATATAAAATTTCGTTAATCTCAAAATAAATAATTGGCATATCTCTTTCTAATGACGTCATACGGCTTATGATGATATAATTCTCCCTCTTCATTTAAAGTACCATACTTTTTGAGAAAATTTAAAAAATGCTCACCTTCCAGGGAAATCATAAAATTGTTTTTGTAAAATTTCATTAATTGGTAGCCAATATAATTTTAACGCCTAGGACGGGACCTAATTTTTGATTAAGTTAAAATAATATGCCCTCTAATCATATACTTTTTGAAAACTTTTTAAAAAAAATCTTATTAGAGAGTGGAATCTTCATGTCACTGTGTATATACCCCGCCCAGTCCCATTTGGGGACGAAAGCGTCTTTTCCATGGAATCAAAGTTTAAATTAAGTGGCGCCTCTTGAGAATTGTCGTTGGGATTTATTCCATCCCAGGCTGTTTGTTATTGTCCAAATGCATTACGTAGCTTGGTTGGTCACACCATCTAATTGAAAACAAGACAAGCTGAGAGAGAGAAAGAGAGCTACGTATGACACGTGTAAAAAGACCCATTCGTGTTCGGAATCCCAATTACCCTTCACAATATGTCAGAAAAATATAATAAATTAATAAAAGAGAAAAAGAAAACATCTGGTGAGTGAAATAACAAATCAAAATGGCTGTCTAAAAAAAAATTTGCTTTTCAATTTTTACTAGTTGCCGGCAAATATCAAATTTGGCCTTGGGAAAGTTCTATACAAAGAATCTAAATTAATCATAGACTAAAACCTTGTCAGGAAATTTCTCTAGTGAATAAAATAACAAGAAAAACCATCCGGAAATTTCGAAGTTTTAAGCAAACAAAATTTGTATTTTGTCCTCACACTAATAAAAATTTAAAATAGATTTCAACAATAGGTTACTGTATTGTTGAAAACAAGTTTTTACTAAAAATAACATTTAAAGGGGATTTGATTTTGAAAAAGACGTATTTCCCCCTCTCTCTATCCCTCTCCCTCTTTCTTTTTCTTTTTTTTTCCTCTTTTGCTCCTTAATGAAGAATTTTCAATAAATATTTTTTTTTTTTTGTGAATTAAAAAAAATTGCGTTCTTCTTTGAAATTTATAATTAATATTAATTAATTATAAAAGCGAGACTTTAATAATTATTTTTTAATTTTCTTTCTAATTAAAATGCCTTAAAATTTAATTAATTTTTATATTATTAATGAAAGTTTTGGGGAAATTATTTTTTGATTTTCATCACATGCACATGCATGCACACACTCTCCTTGAATTGAGTGCAGTGTGTATTTCAATTGAAAGAATTAAATTTAATTAGAAAAACTGGCCATGGCGTTATTTCAAGAGAAAACTAAAAACTATTGGGCAGTATAACTCCTTACTTTTAAGGGCAAAAATAAGGAAAGCCTCTAAAAATTGAACATAAACATCATTCAGATGCAAAACCCTTTAAAATATTTCAAAGTTTCAAAATTCATTCGAATTGCAAAAACTACTTGTTTTAAAAACAACTTTAATTTGAAAAGTAATGTAACTTTAGTAGTTTTATTTAATGTCCTTTTTGGAATCGAATGACATTTGGACAGACATAAATGACGATATCTCGTTAAGGAAATCGGCTAGCGGCGACCTTTGACACGAGTGATCCTCAGTGCCACCCACGAGATTCAGCCTCTTCTTAACAGGTAGGATCTTGGCCGCCGTTACTACCTTAATAGCAACTTAGAATTTAAATCAGAAAATAAAATTTTGCGGCAAGGGAGAACAACAAGGACTCAATTACGTGCTCTCCACAGCTCTAGGATTTGAGTTGCTTTATTTTGAAGTGTTATCTTAATTAGATAGGATGTAGGAAAGGTTAAGTCTTTGAGTTTTATTACCACCTATCAAATTCCGTTCTAAATCCTTTTTCCTCTTTAACGCCAGAGACAAAGTGATCAAGTCCACAAAACAAATACTAATAAAGAAATTTGAAGAAAGGGCCTTCTAATTAAAATGAGTTTGTCTATGAAATGTTTTTTGATGTTTTCTTTGGGATTTTCAAAATAAGAACATACCCTCGAGAGCAGGTGATCGCCAGCCTAATAGTGGGCGATTTGAAATATCAGCTGGGCGGTGTATTTGTTAGATGTTAGAAGAAATTCCAGAGTTTACCAACGGTTTTTGTGAAGAGAGCAAAAAAAATTTTGAAACTGGTGGATATCAGAAACTCTGACAAAATAAACAAGGATCCCATTATTGCGTCTTTTGTAAGTTCAAAAAAATTATATATTTATATTCTATTATTATAATTGATTGTATTGTATATACCTCCACTTCAAAAGTAATTGGACCATTGGAACTGTATCTTGTTTCGTCTTAATGATTAATTAGATTAACTTCATGATATCCAGATAATACTAGATAAAACATTATTAAATTTGATGATTTTAAATTTCATGTAGGCCTTGATTGATATTGGTCCAATACTTTTGAGGGGGGGGGGGAGGTAGAATATTTATTAAAATAGTACTATAAATTCCTTTTTGTTAATTTCTAAATTATTTGCCGGTAGGGAAGTTTTCTTTTAACAAGTGTACAAATCTGGATGATCGCTAGATTAGCCCTGCTCTAGAGGTTGATATAAAGAAAATTTTATTCGGAAATGGAGGAAATGCTGCTGGACAAACATACAGATAAATTATGATTTTTGTTATAAGTAGCTATACTGATAAAAGAAGGGAAATAATTGTCAAATATGTATAATAATGGAGAATAAAGCCAGGGGGGTATCGCTCCATATTAAGACAAAACTCTAAGGGGAATTACAAATTCGGCTTTATTTTCTATTATTATACAACCCAGCTTCTCTTTCTTATTCTTAATCGTCAAATATTTATAAGCTTCTTAATTTATAAATCTAAGAGGCAGACAAAGGATTAAATAAAAAAGTGATTAATTTGTCGGTGTTTCGAGAGACAATCGCACACCTCATCAGCAGGACAAATAAGTCAGGTGTATTGGAAGGTTTAGCAGCAGCAATGTCTGACTTGAAATAATTGGAGAATATCTTAACAATAAAAATGCCATCATCTGTTTGTTGAATGATAATTTATAAAATTTTTAATTTGTAATCGAAGCGAGTTAAAAAGACAAAAGCATTAAAATTGCTTAAAGCTATTTTATAAAAAGTCTGAAATGTTTTACCTTGATGTCAATGTTTTTGGAAAGGACTTTGCAGAGGACAAATGTTTTTGGAACGCATGGTCATTCGACGCTTGGGTTATTGCGCCCATGATCATCCATTCTAAAAACATTGTTCTTGATTATGTAAGTTGAAAACGTTGAACGTCGCTTCAGTCCTAAAATCCTTGGAATTGATAGATCGATTGAACCAAAACACGAATAAGAGGGAACCACCACATATAATGTGAAAAGATCTATCTAATGCCCGTCATGAATAGTTATGAAGTCAATTTATTTTTCTAAAATAAATAAGTTTAAAACAAAAAATTTAAATATCCATACGTATAATAATAAAATTTTAGAATCAAGTGACAAAAAGGAAGCAGATAAAAAAAACCTCCTTTACCTATTTATACCAAACACACCATGGGAGGTTTAATAGTATACGCAAAGGGCTCCCGCCTGTATAAAACCATCATCAGATTGCAGGTCCTTCGACGTTGTTCCTTCGCTCTCAGCCATCAAATAAAGGGAGAAGGAAAGAAGAAAAAAAAAAAGCCTCGTTAGAAAAGAAAGAGGCCATTATCCAGTCAAACATATCATTACCCCTTTTTTCTTTGCCAAGATAAAAAATAATGAGTGTGAATTGACATAATGTAAAAGTGAGGTTATTATATCATATCACTACTGGCTGCATAAGCAGTACAATAACAACAAGATTTCATTTTTTGTTTGAAACCAGAGCCACGTTCTGAAGTTCACACAGTTAATTTATTTAAAATTACATTCGTTCTACACTCTGGTTGCTCAGGGGCACCCATCCGAGGTTCAGCAGTGCTTAGTCTTACTTAATAACAATGATCTTGGTGGCTGTTGCTCATATTAATTTTAATTATTTATAAATAAATGTAGATTTCTTCACTTTTTTTGGCATCTGGGCCATATAGACAGTTATAATTATATATTATTTACAATACATATTTATTTATTGGTATCCAATTGATGCCTGAGATACGAACCCGCATTCCTTGACTTTTAAGGTAATCAATGATAAAAAAAAAAGTTAATTTTTTGTTTTTCTATTTGAGAATATCAAGATTGGAATCAACCTAGAGCGTCAAAGCAGACTCTGCCACTAATAAGTAAGAAATTTCAGTATTTGTTTGATTTAAAAATTTTTTTAAATTAGAAGAAGATCACTTAGTTCACTCATAAATCCAATCTGAAGAAACTTGTAAGTAGAATTGTAACAATAATGATGATTAATATAATATAAAGTCAAAGAGAAGATATCAGAGGGAATATGATGAGAATTATTATTATTATTATTATAGAATGGGATGAAAGTCATCACAATCATCATATATGAAATTTGAATATCATCCCCCTTCCCCCTCTTTCGCTCACAGATGGAGAAAACAAGATTCAAGTCAGAAATTAACTTAAAACTCATTTTCAACTTAGACGAGTTCAAATAAAATCTTTATTTCCATCACAAAATTTGAATTAAATATTCACAAAAATTCGTGAGAAGGATATTCACTTTATTACAAAGATCTCTAAAGCCGATAAGGTAATTTTGTCCTCGAAAGGAAAGGCCTTAACTTGCAAAAGGTCGCCTATTTTTTGGATATGTTTTAGTATTTGAGGTTTTATTATTAAAAATCCGCCGCCATATTTAAAAAAAGGGCTAACGACAATATTTCTTTAATAAAGAAGTCTAACATTAACATTGTTGTAGCTGAGAAATTGTGTAACGTCAAAGCTCTCTTATATGACTGTGAGTGATTGAGAAATATAGCGAGTCGCCCTATTAAGAAAAAAGAGTCATTATCATTTTTTAGAAGAGAAGATTCCTACAACTTTGATTTGAAACATGTTTTTCTACTGCGAACTAAAGGGGCTTAATTATTAGCTAAACGTAATTTCAATAAAAAAAAAAAAAAAACAAATACCCTAATACCCTTTAAAACACCCATTTAAAAAAAATATTTTACATATTTTAAAATTGAGCGGGTGTGTGACGTAAAAGACAATCAGCTCAGATGATAATAATCTTTTAACTTGTGATTGGCTGGTGTCTAGGCTCTTTTATGACTGTGAGTGATTGAGAAATATAGGGGGTCGCCATATTAAGAAAAAAGATTCGGAATTCCAGGCCCAGCTCAACTATTAGGTATAGAAAAAATATTTAAAAACAAAGTTGTAGGAATCTTCCCATCTAAAAAATATTAATAACTATTTTTATGGTAGACTTCATGGATAAAGAGATAGGATTCCGACCGTTTTTTCTTAATATGGTCATCCCTATATTTCTCAATCACTCACAGTCATAAAAGAGCCTAGACACCAGCCAATCACAAGTTAAAAGATTATTATCATCTGAGCTGATTGTCTTTTACGTCACACACCCGCTTAATTTTAAAATATGTATATTTTTTTTTTAATGGGTGTTTTAAATTTATCCAGTCATTTTATGTTCATTCACCTGAGGATCTATTTTCATAGGAATTCTTATGAAACTATCAAACAACTTTTATTTTATTATAATATAAAATAAAATCTATAATAAATTTTCCAATTAAAAAAAAAAAAAAACTTTGTTTAATAATTTCAACTTTATTAGTTTTAGTTTGTTGTTTGAAATAAAAAAAATTGCTATTCATATTATTTGGTTTTAACTTTTTAAAATAAATCTCATTAAAAAGTTGAGAGGGGGAATTTAATTAAAAAAATATGTGCATTAATTTATTCTTTGAGTATTTTACATATCCTCTAGGAATTAAAGAAATATTATACATAGCTACAGACATTGAATAGAATTCAGAATATAATGGGGGAGGTCTCTCATAAACGGCCTTTTCTCTAGATACCTTTAAAGTCATAAATCTCAAGAAATATAAATCGCATCTGGTCATACTTAGCATCAGTTGAAAGCTGATATTTTAAAATAGTAGATGTGCAAAAACTACTAAAATTCGTTTATTGAGATTTAATTTAGAAGGCTGCAAAAATTCACTTCATTTTACAATTTCCTTTCAATAAAGGCACAAATGCTGGACAGGGTTATGAAGAAATGTGTCCTTTGATACGTTAGCAAAAGCAATAGATTGGCTTTCGTTAAGATAAATATTTTTTTAACGATACACATCCTCGTATTGGCAGAATTATTTTTAAGGGCTTCTAGATATGCTCTTTTCCTCGCCTTTATTAATTTGACAGCATTCATATTATTAATAAAAGTTTTATTTTGTACCTCATATGACAAAAAACTTTTATTTAAGAGAAAAGCCATTAAAGGCATTAAAAACCCTCAAATCCTGGCAAAAAAAATCATTTGACATTTGGTTACCCCTGGAAACTTGTATCCTTTTGCCCTTCTAGCTCAATGGCCAATTCCGAGTGAGGGGGCCCTTCACCTCTTCCCCGGACCAGTAAGTCAAAATTTGAAATCTCGCTAAATCCAATCCAATGAAAGATAATAACAAGAAGGTTAGGAGGTCATAGGGATAAAGAAGATTGAAATTAACTAGTTAGTTGTACTAGTCTCGTATTTAACGATGTTGGGATGATGATTCCCTTGTATTGTGGAAAAATTTCGCTTTGGGAATCCATACTCAAGACAAGAACGAATCTGCGTCTTGTAAATGGTTAGAAGTTGGTGAGGAGAGAAGTACTGGTTGGATGTGAAGATGAAATCAAACTTCCTAGCAGCAAATTTGGCGACCGCAGAAATCTGGTCATTCCGGGAATCGTCACATCCAGAACAGAAAGCGAATCTCTAAATTCGAGATTATGTCATATCTAGAAGAAAAAATGGAACTTAATCTAGCTTTTAGGGAAGTAAAGCTGTGGCGTAACTAGGAGATGGGCATTTGAAGAAAAAAAAAGGGTAACCCAAGTGAGGTAGAAATATTATATAAAATTTTTTTTTTTTTTCGAAAGCCATTTGGACATCTTCCATATTTATTTAAATTAATAATTAGAGTTAGAATGAAAAGAAAAAATTAAGTTAGACGTCTAAGATGATGAAATATTGAAAAAACACGAGAGAAAAAAAATGTAAATGGAAGAAAAATTTGTTTTTTTTTTTTTAGATAGCCAAATGGATATCCCCCCCCCCCCCCCCATATTTACCCCAATGCCTATGACTTTCAAAATTTAAGCTATTACTTTGCATTTCTTCTCTCCTTCTGTAGATGTTTTTTCGATTTAATTAACATATTCTCAACAGTTTTGAATAATCTGAAACCTCTTGACCGAAATGAATAAAATGTTACTTGAAACTTTTTTTGTGTCAATCGATCAAGAGGGAGGAGATTTTTGAAGGACAACTTTGCCATTCAGTTGGAATGGAATTATTCAAACTCTAGGAAAGTTTTCTAACTTAGTTGCTTTTTTCTTTTGCTTAAAAGGAAGTCGATATAAACACGCCCACCCTCCCGTTACCTTTTGACACACATCACCTCCGTAAACTGAAGAGAAAATAAAAGTCAGCAATCGGAAAAGACAGAAACGACAACTTGAAAACTGTCATACTATATATATATAGTAACAAACTTTTTTTTTTTTTTTTTTTGTTTAAAAAGAAAAAAATAAAATCGTCCTCTGATAAATTGTATTTTATACAAAAAAAAAAAAAGGTGTAATTTTTTGTGTTATAAAAATTTAAAAACTTTTCTTGTTTATATCTTTGAATCCAAAACAAAAAAATTGTTTAGGAATATAATTTTAAAATGTTCTTTGTACGTAGAGATTAAAAAAAAATTGAAGAAGGATTCAAACAAAGTTTGAAAAGGATATAAAATTTAATACAACTTTCTTTTTCTTTTTTTTTATTGTTCATGCAGATTATAAATTCTTATGTGTCGAAAAAATAAAAGAGAAGACGAATTCCCAGGGAGAAGATTTTAGGTGGCTGCCTGCCTATTACCTGTCAAATCTCAGGTTTTTCTTGTTTAAATCGATAAGCGGATTATGGTCGTCAAGGAAGAGAAAGAAAAAAAAAAGAGAAGGCCAATATAATTTATTAGAACGTTTCGGTCCTAGGTAAAGATCATTCTCAAACTCTTTAATAAAAGTTAAAATTGTTTCTTGATTAGCAGGCAATGTTTTCAGAGTTCCAATTTGAAAGTCTTCCTCATGGCAAATGAGAAACATTTTTAACTTTTATTGATTGACTTTAAGAGCTTAAGAGTGGTTTCAACCAAGAACCGAAACGCCGCTCTTGTTTTAATAAATTATATTATATTGGGCGTGTTTTGTCTTTCTTTTTTGTTTATGAGTGATTTCTCTGGGATTTCCAGATGCCATTTTCTTATTTTGTTTCACTTTAGTATTTTAATAGCAACCCTGAATGTTTAATATTCATAATATCTTTTTATTTCCCCTCTGCCACCTCCCCTAAAAGAACTAGTTGTGGCCTCCCCTCGACTTTCTATATAGATGAGCTTTCACAATTTTTAGAAAAACTCTTCTGATACCACTTCCGGTTGCGGGAAATAACCCAAAAGTTGATAGAGTCTATGATTTTGCGTTGATCTACATTAAAATGTGTCACTCACACAGACATAATTCGAAAAGTGATATTTTCGGACTCTCGGAGATCTTCAACGTCAAGAACAATCCAAATCTCGAGATCAAATTTTTTGATGATTACAATACTTCCTTTATACTACGTATACGGGAAAGAAATAAAAAAAGTGAAAATAACGAGTTTTGAAACTGAGTTACTAAAATTTTCCATTCTATTGATAGAATTTCATATATATTTTTTTAAAAATCTAATAGATGGCAAATTTATGTTATCATCATCATTCACATAATTCGATTAAAGTGATATTCCGATCCATTGTCAACATGGTAAGCTTTTAATACAAACTAGCTGCCAGGCTAGGCCTAATTCATATTTAGCCAAAAGATAAAAATAAAACGGGGATCATCATGTGAATCGATCCATTGCAATATAAGCCTCTCTCTCTCTCTCTCTTGATTGAGAGAGAATAGATTTATTTATAAACTCATCTAATTTTAGAAAACAAACAAAAAAAAAAAAAAAAAACCCTCAATGAACAAAATCGCATTCAATTTCTTTTCTTTTTTTTATTTTGATATATACTCTTCTTTTTTTCTGCTGCGGTTGCTATTTACAAAAATATTCTCTAAATATAGTTGTAAATATTCAAGTATCTTTGGTCTGGTGTTTGTTCCACAGACTTGGGAGCACCCATCCGAGGTTCAGCACCACATGGCGTTGCTTAACCTGACCAATCCTGTTGGCTGTTATTCTCTCCAGCCATACACTTCTTTCAATGATCCAAAAATAAATAAATAAAACATAGACAGTCAATCATTTACTAAAAAATAATAGTAGGATTTAGAAGAGATTGTTAAAGATAAATTATTTGAAAGCCCTGTCCCTTGGTGCAGGTGAAACCTCTACGGTTCGCTTCCCGTTCTGAGCGACAAAAATTTATTTCTATTATATTAGCTACCAATTAATATAAATAAATAAGAACGGAGTCTAAATGGCCTCAGATGCCGAAAAAAGACTTAAAAATAAAAATTTATTTTAATTATTATATATTATTTAAATCTCACATTCATTATTTGATTAAAATTAAATTTTAATTAATTATATTCTTTGCTTTTGATTGATTTCGAAGGATCAGGGAGACGGGGACTGGGGAGGGTGACCGGGAATGGATTAGAGAACCCGAAACCGGCAGGGAATGGTGTGTGCATTAGTGCACGATACAACAGGGGTAACCAACCGGGGAATGATTTTTTTTGTTAGGATTGAGGGTTTTTAAGCCTTTAATTTAAGGCTTTTCCCTAAAAAAAAAAAAAATTTGCTTTTGATTATTTATTTGAATGTTCCAAGTGCAATCATTTGCAACAAATTTATTTTCAACTGGTGTCGGGATTAGAATTTATTTTAAAAACAATATGTTATATAAGGAAAAAAATATTGCACCCATGTAAACGATCGGATGTTTACTAAAAATCTTTCAATTCTCGGAATTTAGGTCATTTATGTGTGCAACAAAATCGAATTAATTTCCTCTAATATTATTATTTCATGCATGTTTTAGTCGTAATAAAATTTCCGTCTCCTCTCATAGTTTGCAACTCTATAAGGACTTTAATAATGTTTACTCTCATCAAGAGTAAACTAAGTTAGATATTAAACGGCTTTTGATGAAGGACGGGGATCGATTGGACAATAAGAATCAAAGAGTAGATAAAAAAAAAACCTCAATTAATAAGAAGAGTTGATACATCACCAGAGAGATGAAGACTGAAGACTCACTTACCTGAAAATAACAAGAAATAAATACAAATTAGAATAAATATTAATAAGTAAAATAAGTTTTTATTAAAAATAATATATATATTAATGGAATGAGATTAAGAAGCAAGAAGCTATTTTAATTTCTTTATTTTCTCGTTAAAAGCCGTGAAAAAAGTCTCATTTATATGCAATTTTGCTTTTTTTTTTACATTTCATCTGCTTTTAAAATAGCACCGAGTTTCTTTTTTAATACATAATGTTTTCAGCTTAAATGGTGTTTATTTGCATAAAATACAATATTTCTGGACGAGAGAAACATTTTGCGCCCACCGATGGTTCTTCTTAAAATAGGAAAAAATATATGAGCAACTTTTACTTACCTGATGCCCTATTTTATTTATTTATTTACTTTTTCAATGTCATTGGATAATCTATTATTATATTATTCAAATTAAGAAATTAATTTCATGTCTTTTTTTTTATTCGAGTCATAAGAGATTTAAATTCTAATGGGTAGTACGTAAATAAGAATCTTCTAGAACCCAGAGTCCTGGTTTTCAACGAACTTGTCTGTATGTCTGCCCACGTTTTTTTTTTTTTTTTTTTTTTGAATCTGTGGCATAATACCGTTCATCTTCAGTCAAATAATGTATGGAACGGGCTTATAGTTAAAAATCCAAAAACAGACATGGTCAAGTGAGATTGGCCCACAGGCCGAGGGGTTAAAAATAATGGCATTGTCACTGGTGATAGATAACCTTGAAAACCAAAAGGTGTGGGTTCGGATTCGATGAAAATTTATTGAAATCAATTGGATACTAATATAAATAAATATGCCTGGATAATTTGTAATCTAATTAAAATAAATGTGAATCGTTTCAAGTCTTATATGGCCTCAGATGTCGAAAAGAGTGAGAATGGTGTTTCAATCATTTTTTTTTTTAATAAACACGTTCGACACATTATTTAAAGATGAACGTCATGTCATATCTGTGGAAAAGCATCTCATCTCCATTAACCCAACTTATTGGTCTGGGCGATTTAATATAGAAAAGGAGATGGGGGCAGTCAAAATAGGAGAGTGAAAACGTTTCGGTCCTTTCTTATTGTAAATAAAAGGTCTGAAACGTTTTCTATTTTGGCTGCCCCTAGCTCTTATTCATTGAAGATTCATCTCACCCATGCACTGCTTCTCCTAGTTTTATAGCTAGATTTTTGTTTTGGCAGGAAGGTGAGATTGATGCGATAGTGTTCGCTCCACAACCAAAATGACATTTCTACGCTTAGGTTTTGATATCCTTCTTCAAGTTCAAATCAGATAGAATAGAGACAGGGTCACTGCCACGTCTCATCGTTTTAGGTCAAATTATCAACTATGAAAGCTTCAATCGAAAATAATATCTTATATATGTAAGTAAATTACAGTTTTTGTTTGTTAGAGAAGAGCCTCTTCTTCGGCCCGTATTTCGTTCCCTTTAAATTATTATTTTTTCTTTTTCTTATCACATTTACATTCACAGCTGATTAAAACAAAGCGCCTAATATCATCTAATATTTAAAATTCACTCATTTGAAGCAAGAAAAATTTGATTGGGTCTAAAAGGAAAGAGTCCCGGGACAGAGATGAAAGAAAATGAAAAAAAGTAAAAGAAAAGAGAGGGAGGTAATTTGCATGCACCAACAACAAAAACAAAAAGAGTTTATTATTAATTTAAGGATTCTCATTTTAAGAAAAAAAAAAAAATGTTTCTGGCTCACTTTTCAAGTTCAGAAATTTAAAAAAAAAAAAAATCTTGGAAATAAATAACAGAGTAGATTCAAAATCCGTTAAAATTATCGTTTCAAAATTCTGAAGATTTCCACTCGCATTTTCTTTATATCAAAGGAAAGAAAAAAAAAAGAAGAGAGGAAATTGAGATTGCCTCATGACAAAGTTTTTGATTATATGAAACAATTTGTAATAAGGGAATCAATATTAACTAATTTTTTTTTAAGACTTTTTCGGCATCGGAGGCCATTAAGGCTCCATGCTTATTATTTATATTAATTGGTAATACAAAATAATATAAATTTTTGTCGCTCAGGACGGGAAGCGAACCACTAAGCTTTGGTACGTACCAAACCTCTTTAGCTCTACTCCAAGGGACAGATTTGATGATTTTTTTATTTCGAATAATTGGCTAATTAAATTCAATAATCAAAATTTCAACAATGAATTTTTTTAATTAAATAATTAATTTTAATTTTATTTAAGAGGAAATATTGTGATTTATTTCTTCAATGCTAAAAAATCGTTATTTCAAGAATAAACTGTTGGTATCTCTAAACCCGCTTTTAAAGGTCAAAAAAACAAAATCTTGAAAATAAATATATATACAACAGCAAAATTATCAAGTGATGGAGAGGGGGAGGAAGGGGAATGCCTATGATTCCCAAATAAAGTTTGGAATTGGCCATCGAACCAGATACCGGCGAAAGGGAATTCTATGTGCGAACAGTACACGAAGGACCAGAGGTAAACGGGGGGGTACTTTTTGTAAGACTAGAGGGTTTTTATGCTTGCATTCCCTTCAAAAAAAAATGATCTCGTTTCAAAATTCTTATTTTGTTATCGTTTAAAAGCAAAATTAATTTGTAAAGTAATTTGACTTTAGTATTTTATTAATAACTCAGAATGTTTAATATTATTTTTGTTTCCCGAACGGTGGACGATTGATTCAATTCCAAAAATTAAAACGCTTAAAGAAATTAGAACGAAAAAAAAACTAATCGTGACGTCAAAGATATTTTTATTATAAACAAATTTCAGGAGAGATTACAATTAAAATGTGATGTGCTTAATCACGGCAGATTTTTAAATGAATAATTAAATTAAAATCTCAGGTGAGTTGATTATTGATAATTAAACACACGCACAGAAAAGAGCAATTGATTATCTTAACAGAAACTAATTATTC
>JAAAKE020123427.1:0-15177 GCA_010014785.2 Anisolabis maritima
AACGGCAATTATATCATTGATTGAATAAATCGCTTTGTGTTTAAAAGTTGTGTCTTATTTTCGCTTAAAAAACCGAATGGACTTTTTGGCCAAGCCAATATATTAGGTGAAATATTATTATCATCTTTCTGTTCTCTAAATCCTGGAACTATTTCAAAAGTATCTTAAATAACTAATATTCTTTTATTATCTGTTCTTTTCCTTATATGGTTAATATGACATCTCCAAATTTCAGTTCTAACTTATACTTCATAAATTACTTGACTCGTCCTATTAACAATGTTTGCTTCAATCCAGTCCCTTGTATTATTTTTAAAATCTTTGACATAAACTAAATAATTTTCTTTAAAACTTCTTAATCTCTTAATAAAAGTTACTTTCTTTTCGGTGGGTTTTAAAAGATCAAAGAGTATTTAAAAATACTTTTTGCAGGTTTCGTCAATATATCACCTTCTCTAGGGTCTGATAGGTTTGAGGTATTTCGGTAATCAAATAAAAATTGTTAAAAAATTTCTTCTATTTTCCCTTCACCCATTAATTTTTTTTAAGGTTCTTTTAAAATCTTAAAACCTTCCAATCTTCCCATTACTTTGTGGATGATAAACAAGTGAACGTAAATGTGTAATATCGTTGTGATTACAAAATTCTTGAAATTCATAAGAAACAAATTGAGTATCATTATCAGATACTAAAGGTTTTTGAAATATTACAAATATACCAGCTTGATTGATACCCAGCTTTTTGAGTTCACATCTCAGCATCTCAAGAAATTATTAAAAAAAAAAAAAAAAAGATTAGGTTACAAATCAAGTTGTCTAGTTGAAATGGTTTGATTTCTAAAGAAAGACCTTTTGCTTATTCTGAAGATATTAAAATAGTTAAATTAAATTAAATTGTTCTCACAATTCCCATTTCTACATCATTGAAATTTTTTTCTGTTCTACATAGAGTTAAAACATATTTGAGAACTATTAGAGATGAAAAATTAAATAAACTAATGCTTATGGATACTGAACAAGAGTTAGTTAAGATTTAGAAGAACTTGTGGATGACTTCGCTAAAAGACGTTCACGTCGTTATTCTTTTTTTTATCTTTTCGGCATCTGAGGCCATATAGATATATAGACGATACATAATATATATTTTACGATATAATGATCCAGCCATATTTATTTACATCATTTGGTAGCCAATTTAAATAAATTTTCTTCGGGCTGTCTGGGATCGTAACCCACACCCCTTGGCTTTTAAGGTTATCAAAACTGACAATATCACTATCTTTAACCACTCGACCATGGGAGGGAGGTCGTTATCCTTTGTAAAATTAAATTAAATTTCGCAAGTTGGTTAAATTTTTTTAAAATAAAAAAAATTTTTTATTTTTAAGAAAAATTTTTTAAAAATAAAATTAAGACAATTTTCGGGCCGAAAAAGATTATCTTTAAACTTATGACTAATAGAACAACCTTCCTTTGTTTCCATGACCTCCCGTTACTAGAATAAACTTCCTGCCATTATTTTTCCGAAAAATTAATCTCCAATCATTTAAATCTAACTTCAACAAGAATTTTCTAAAATTTTCTTTGTGATTTTTCACTCTTAATTCTCTCTTGGTCTTCCTTGTTGCATATGACAACTGATCATATATGTCTTTTGGATCTTAAACGTCCATTTCAAAAAAAGACGAGAAAAAATAGGCAAAATTTGACTCTAAATTTTGACAATTTTCTTTAATTAATTTAAGTTAATTAATTGTAACAATTAGGTGCTAAATTTACACAGAATTTAATGCTCTATAATCAAAATCTAATAAAGACCATTTTGATGGGAAGCTTACTTTTGGAGTTATTTACGAAAAACTAAAAAGATCAAAATTTTCCAAAAATCATGTTAACTCACCTATATATTTAAAAATTTTTAAAACTCTTAAATAAATCGGATTTTTAGTCCCATGAGTTTGAAATCAATTACTTTAATACATGAGCTGATACAAGGAAGGGGGGGGGGGGATAAAGGGATATTTACTCCCCCATAGAGATTCGAAGGAGAGATGGAAATTTTAATTACAGTTAGTTTACATCTAAACATGAAAACTAACATATAGTCCCAATCCACTTCGATCACCATCTTGAAAAAACCGCGAAATTTTTGGACCTTTCTTTTAGTTTTTTGTAAATAACACCAAAACTAAGCTTCCCATCAAAATGATCTTTATCGAAATTTTGAAGAATATCTTCTCAATGAACATTTATCTTTTTATCTTTAGATCTTTGGTTTCGCCAATATTTTCTTAACTAAATTAACTAAATTTATAATTATTATCTTATAATAAAGTATATTTTTTTGCTAATAAAAATGTTTCCTCTTGAGAACCTTATCCCCAGGCTTGAAGGAATCTGACTTCCTTCTTAAGGTATATTAAACTCTTTGTCTCAAGTTTGCCTTGGCTACGTGCTCTTCTAACAAGTGGTATAATTCCTTAAGCTTCATCATTCGAAGCGCCCATCTATCCCGTTGACTTGGCAACTCAAAACCAGCTTCTCTTTTCGCTGATGACCTCATGTATGCCCCCAAACTCAACTCCCTACCAAAGTTGAGAAATGCAGGTCCGTATTTTGTGAAATATTGTCTAACCGAATTCAGTGCCAGTTGGAATTCTCCCAAGAAGCGATCCCAGTACTTATGTTCTTTACCAAGATATGCAGTAATGAGTTGTTTGATATTTCGGTTAGATCTCTCTACTGGATTGGCCTGAGAATTATAAAAGGGAGTCCTTATTAGTTTGATGTTACAAGATAGTGCCAGCTACTTCATTAAAGAACTCACAAAATTCGTCCCATTGTCCGTAACCAAAGCCATGGGTGTTCCATGTATGGCAGTGACAGTATCACTGTCCGAAGTTTTTTTGCGATCACCTCCGGTATTGCCCTTCTTATAAGGACCAGTTCGACCTAGCGAGTGAAAATGTCTTGGAATACTAAGAGGTATACGTTACCCTCACTCCTCCTAGGAAAAGAACCCATCAGATCTACTGAAACGGTATGTCAGGGAGAAAGCGTTCACCCATTATGCCCCGAGGTGGAGTATTGGGCGGTTTAATCTTTTGACAGACCCTACAGTCCTTTACGTGTCTCACGATATCGGCATACATTCCCGGCCAGTAGTATAGTCTCGCTACCCTCCAATGAGTATTCACGACTCCCAAATGACCAGCTTCCGGGTGGTCGTGACAGTCGGTCAAAACCTGACTTCTTAATGGCCTTTGTATCACTAGTTTCCAACCCTCACCTGCTTTCTCCAACTCTCCCTTAAGGGAACACACCCGATGATAATATAATTGTCCATCCTCGACCTTCCAATCCGGATGATTCGAAGGCTCGTTCATGACTCTAGAGAATTTGTGCTCAAACCATGGCCATGTACTTCCGTTGTGTATAACATTGTGATCTGTTCCATTTCAGGTATCCTCGACAATGGGTCTGCCACAACATTGCTGGTTCCTTTTCGATAAACCACCTCAAAGTCGAACTGCTGGAGCTGAAGACCCCATCTGTCTAATCTTCCAGTGAGGTCTTTTAGATTAAGCAACCATCTCAGACTTGCATGATCGGTTTCAACTGTAAATCTATAGCTCTCTAAATAGTGCCTATATTTAGTAATGCCCCATAGGACTGCCAAACATTCCTTTCCGTAAGTGAATAATTACGTTCACTAGCGTAAGAGCCCGGGAACTATATGCTAACACTCTCCAACATCTATATTGTGCGTGATCAATGTGATTCCGTCCAGAATTTGAGTGAGGACGTCTCCCAAACCCCCGTTACTGGGTATTCAAAATAAACGGTATCGAGAAATCTGGCCTGGCTAAGATGTAAGCTGACGTAAGAATTCTCTTGATTTTTTGGAAAGCTTCCGTTTGAGGCTCCAACCTAAGCCCAGCAGCTCTCAGTCTTCGAAAGACCTCGTCTACCATTCGACAATGTGTGTGAAAATCGGGAGTGCATATCAGAAGCTCATCTAAGTAAACCACCACATAGGGAAAGAGGTCCGACCCAAAAACCATATCAGCAAGCCGGTGAAATGTAGCGGGGCTTCCGCCCAAAAGGCATAAGGGTGAACCTGAAAAGACTTCTACCAGAACTATAAATGTTACATCCTTACTGGCTTCGTTGGCCAAAGGGACCTGTAGGAATGCTTGATTTAAGTCTATCTTGGACAGATATCGGGCTTGGTGAAGTCCATCTAGAAAGTGAGTCATGTTGGGCATTACGAATCTTTTTTTGATAATGCATTCACCTTTCGGTAGTCGATACAAAACCTATATTTATCTTTTCTTCTCACCATAACTACCGGCGAAGCCCATTCGACATATCTAGATTCGACGATCCCTTCCGACAAAGATATGTCTAATTCCTCGTGCATTGGGTGAGTATCGGTATTTGTTTAATAGGTTTTGCATCTCCAACATCTATATTGTGCGTGATCAATGTGGTTCTACCCCTTCAATGAATTCATTCCCCTGACTATTATTTCATTCAGCTTCGACGACTCTCCGCCACTAAATATGTGAATTCTCTTTAGTGTTGTTGGATATCAGATGAATGGAAGGGTTGGTGTAAAAAGGATGTGACCTGAGGGTTATTACAAAAACTTCATGTGGAATTAGAGTTCATATTTAATCCCATTTTAATTATCATATCTAATCCCAGTAAGACCGATAATATAAGAGCGGGCAGATAGTAGATGATTACACTCTGAATGGTATTCTCCACCCCGATTTTTACATGATAAGCCGTATCTATGGGACAAGAATCCCCATTAGTCACCAAAGTGGTAAATGGATATAGCGAAACCGGCTTCCATTCCCAGTCTTTAATAGAGGAAATACCCTGTGAACTTATATAAGACCTGCTAGACCCTGTATCTAGGAGCGCCCATAGAATAACATCGTTATAATCTTTTGGATTAGTTTTCTTAAAGGGGATGAACCATCTCTCTACCAGGGGTTCTAAATCATGCAATGATTTTATTGTGGGACGGTATGTAAGGCGGCCGAACTGTCTGCACGATTCGGAGTCTGAATACGAAGAAAAGGTTAGAGCGACCCCTTTTTTAACCTCGCTCTCCGTTTCTCCTCACATGAAGATATTATCTTCCCCGGTTTTCCGCAACGATAAGAGAACCTACTCCTAGGTACCTGCCACCTAGCACACCTGAGGTCCCCCACAATTCCTGGAACAGCAGTCAATAGGCTCCTTCTCTCTTAGAGAGCTTTTATTTATATCCGTGGGCTCCTCTTTGATAGTAGGGATGACTTTGGATAGAGATCTGCCTGCTTCTGCTCTAGGAGTCACTCCGACTCTATGCACTAAGGAGGATTGTTTAGGAGACAATTGTGAAGCCTGATTTCCCCCTGAAGACTTCACATAATCCGTAGTTCCGTTACTCTACTCCTAGAGAGGACGAACTCGATCAGATTCGAATAAGAAGGGATACTGGTTCCTAAAAATTTATTTTGAAAAGCCCTTCTCGTATCTGCATCTAAATTTTCTAAAGCTAAATGTAGTTGAACGAAATCAGATAAATATGGTATCTCAAGAGACTTAAGCGCGTTAAAACTATTGACATGAACGTTCAGAAACCTTTTAAGATTCGAGACAGATGTATCTTTAATTGCTTTAAATTGTGTGGTTTTAGTGAGATACATACTACCTAATCGTCGGGTATTTTGGTATCTACTTACGAGAGCCGCTAAGGCGAGTTGAAAGTTTTCTGCACTTAATTCGAAATCAGAGATTGTGGCTAAAGTATCTGCCCTCAACGATGATCTGAGATATTGGGATTTTTCAACTTCGGTCAACAAATTATTCTCTCCAAATAGCGACTTAAATAGAGAAAAATAAGTTGACCATTCTTCCAAATTCCCAGAAAAGATAGGAAGTTGGATGCGTGGTAAATTTTGAAACATATTCACGACCAAATTAGGATCGATGGTTTGAGATATGGGTTCTGGACAAGAAAAGGCTTGATATTTACTCTTTGCCGGTGTAACCATTTCCATGAATCTGATGAGAGGCTGAAGGTCTTCGATTTTAAATTTAGGTTCAGTTACCTTAACATTAAATATATGGATGCATTCCTGAAGTGATTGAAACTTTCTTTCTAGCCCGTCAAGCCATTCTTTATAGGCTTTATATGCATTATAATTCTCCTTAGTTATTGAGGTGAATTTACTCGTAATAATTTATGCTTCTGCAAATAGCTCCTCTCTTTGAGCTACTAGCAAATCGGATTTTTGTTCTTCTGATAAATCCTTCTCGATACTCTCCGCCATATTTTCTATTATTGTGAGAGATTCATAACATAAATGGTACATAATCACCTCCAAACAGCAAACACGGGAAGCAAAATGGTGCATTTTTTACTTCACAGCCGCAAAGCCAACTTTTCCGTTGGTACCATTTAGAATTAAAGCTACGAATATATTTCTTATTGTTGCTTATGCCTGAATGAGATATTAGAATATCAGGAATTGAACAACCTCTTTTCTTAATTGCAACTTTCTCATAGAGAGACAGCTGTGAAAACTTAATCTGTTGAAGTTCACTTACAGTCACATAACTTATTTCTTGGGAATACAAGGCCATGATTAAAGTTTTCTGTTAAATAAAAGAACCGAAAAAAAATGAATCAAAAAGAATAGTTGGAAGCAGAATAACAATTTAATTCCACACTTTATCACATTCAAGAATATGGTACACGTTTTTCAAGCACAACACACGCGGAATAAAAAAACTACCTTTAACCAGCACACCAGGGTCGGCACTGCGGGAACGACAGTGCTCACACTCCCTTGCAGCCTCGCGTGTAGCTTCCTATGTGCGCATAAGTAAAACAGCCAAACACCTCGCCTCTAGTACTGTGAAGCGCACAGTTCCATACAAAGATTTTTGTATCTTTCTCATAAACTGGGGGATAGCTACTGACATTAAGCTTAAGGATTATATATTGTACCAGAATAAAGAAAGAAAAAAGGATTCATTATATTAAATGTTATCAATAATATCAAGTTGAAATTGGGGATGCTGCAGTTACATAGTGCCTAAACGCGAGCCGCCACTGATTATTACAAATTATAATTACAAAAGTTTGAAATTTATAACAATAAATACACCACAATAAGATAAAAATAAAATATTAAATGAAAGTATTGATGAAGGCTTAAACTATTATATTTACTATTAACGAGCGAGTGATGACAATCAGAAGGCAGATGGGCCCTAATATAAAGTAAAAATATATTTCGTAGAAGTCTATTTATAACGGGATATAAAGGATTTATTTATTAAAATCTGACTTCTCTTTCTCTTTCCTTTTCTTGATAAACATAATTGAGAAAATATTTAATTAATCGTTTTTTTTTCTTCTTTATTTTAATTTGTGGAATGGAGATAGCTGATAAAAAACGAATATAATGTAAAAGAAACAGGAACTGCCAAAAATCTATCAGAATAATAGAAAATGGACTAGATAAAAAAAATATACGTTCGGGCGCCTATGAAATCGAAATTTTGCAAAAAAGTTTTGCAAGGTAGCTTGAACTGAAATGATTTCGAATTACATTTTCATTTAAATAAAAAAATTAAAATTTAAAAAAAAATAAAAAAGCGTTTGAATCACTCACCGACACGGGACGTTAACAACACAATGGATCGTGAATGAAGTTGTTTCTTCACGACAATATGATAGTGGATCTTTCCTTGTTGAAAGACCAACCTCCTTCAGTTCACTAAATTTGGTTTCTGGCCTCTCTCTCTCTCTCTATCTCCTGATAGGGTGACTCGAGGAGTTCAAGGAAATGATGACCAAGTGTCAGCACCAGCCAGGAGAACTTTAAAAGATTTGGCGGAGCGAAACTTGATGTTACACTCTCTTTTATCTTTTGATCATCCTTCTTATTGTATAAATTATTTTCTTCGATTTTTTTCCATTTCGATTAATTTAGTGAGGATTTCCTTTAGTGCTTCTTTTTCGCTTACCTCTTTTTGTTCTTTCTCTTCTACAATGTTTCATTGCTACTAGCTCTAGGGTGTCCTTGCAGGTTTCTAACCAGGATGAATGGATTGTTCGTTTTTATTAAGTAGTTTCTGTTTTCAACTTTTCTTTTATTTCTTCCATGTACCTGCATTTTTTCCAGTTGTAATTATTAAATAATAATACAGATGGAATGGGAAAAGGTCTTCTGCTCGTCTTCAGGTCGATAGAGATGATTTTTCAATGGAAGGCAGGTCTTAGAAATCTCTGTCCTTTATTTATTTTTTATTAATATTTTTTAGCAATTTTTTTTCTTATCTATTTCAAATTTATTTTATTAATATGGATTTATTTACTTTATTTTTCTATATATTTTTTATTTTATGATCTCTCCTTTCACTAATTTATTTATATTTTTAATCAGTATATGGGATTATTTTTTATCTTTTCTTTGAGTTTTTTTCCTTGCATTTGGAAATTGATAGATGTAAAATATTATTAGCTTTCACCTTTCTCAGTTTGACGAGTGTTGAATGTTATTGAGGAGATTAACCTCTACGTTGTTCCGAATATTTAGAGGTGATTCCAACCCTCTGCAATTGCGATTTCATGGTTTTTCGGTAGCACACTTAAAATATTCCTTGATTCTTAAGCAGCTTACCTTTTTTTTTCCAGCGCCCTCAAAAAAATCACTAATAAATAAATAAAGCATGCTGATCATTTTTTTATCGCACTTTCCAAGAATTTTTATTTTTGAATAATTTTTGTTTGTTAGATAGTTACAAATATATTATCATTTTTTTTTTACTTTTACGTTTTGAGGCTTTACAGACCCGACGCCTCAGCGCCTTCGCGCCCCACACGACGTTGGCCTGTTGGTGACTAATTACTAGCAATGCTGGCAGAGTGCTGATTTAGTTAATCAAAATGATATCTATTTGATTTATGTCCAAACAATTCATGATTATTATAACGAAAATAAAGAAAACAAAATATCACTAATGTTATTCTGGGAGGGGTATAATGAAGAATTATTACGAAATGGGGTTTAGGATTTGAGTTTTCTCAACCAAAAGAATTAGGCATGGACATACCTGCATCCTCCCCATTTCCAGCCCTGAGGAGTCGCCTGTCCGTGTTTACTGGCATCGCAGCTGCAGTCAGTCAAGTTTCCGGAGCTGCAGGCGTGCGTAATAGCATGGACGACTCCGGCGCTCGTCACGGCGTAAATGAAGGCCGTCTCCTTGCTACCTGCAAAATTCATTGACCCAAAAAAAGATTCATTCCAAATATACTTTATCGCAAATTTTCTAATGATTATAGGTTCATATTTAAACACTAGTTGCAGTATTGTAAGCAACAAGTAAAGATCACCCTAAGATCAAACTAACTAACTTTCAAGAATAACCAGCTATACAGAAGCAATTCGAACTAAACAATATGAAGTACATACGAACCTGCAAACATCAATAATCTACAACTAACCAATTCATTACCGCCAAGACGTTAGAAAACCTCATCGATCATACCGATTACTCGATAAGAAGCAATCATCTCCTGTAACTCTTCAATTGTCTGCTAAGGAATGAAAATCTTTCTTTTCCAAATTTATTTGTTTATACATTTTTTTTTTCAATTGTAAACAATATAAAATTTTATTTTAACCATTTCATTTAACTAAACAATCAAACCATATCCTATGTATCCAACAAGTGAATTTTGTTCGAATTTTATATTTTGGTTATCACTAGAGAACTTAATCTATATACTATATATCTATATTCTGGTTAAAAATTAGTCAACTGGAAGTTCCATTTTATTATATAAGTAATTCAACTTTTTTTTTATTATTTGTCTTGGTTTTATAAATGTA
This sequence comes from Anisolabis maritima, assembly GCA_010014785.2. Classification (NCBI taxonomy): domain Eukaryota; kingdom Metazoa; phylum Arthropoda; class Insecta; order Dermaptera; family Anisolabididae; genus Anisolabis; species Anisolabis maritima. The sequence goes on from JAAAKE020123427.1 coordinate 9,908, forward strand.
TGTGCGTGCATGTGTGTGTATGTGTGAACAAGAAAAAACGAGGTTAAAATTTTATATTTAAGGTAGTTACCTTGGTCGTTTGCACCTCGAAGCTTATATATATAAAATAAGCATTCGGGTACTAGTACTTTATTGATATATTTGCTCTAAAGATTTTGATTAAAAATTCATACAGTAAAACAATTATTTATTAAATGATTTTTGAAATGTTGAAAAATGCTGGAGATCCCGGGGGCCATGGGCCAATTGAACCAGTAGCAAAAATATGCTCACAAAATAATTGTAATATATTGAAATATTTGATGACTATACCAATTTTGATCGAGGTTATTAAATATTCTATTTAATTCAAATATTCGAGGAGGATCAAATATAAACACACCTTTTTGAATTATGAGCGGGAAAGGCATCTGGGGTAGGCGTCGCTTCTAGCAACCGTTGGAAGGAATGTCAGGTTTCCTCAGCTCTGGTTCTTCCCTCGTTTAGTAGTAAACACGATGAGCGAGAGAGAGGTACACATGTCAGTTACACAGCGCATTATCAAATTTCTCACGAGTGAGAACGTGAAACTGGCTGAAATTCAGCGTCGCCTTCAAAGCTAGTTCGCAAACGATACGACATTGTGTAAAAGCAGACAGTTTAAGTAAGGCCGTACATGAGGGGAACGATTCAACACTAACAACGAGATCGAAACCTTTGTTCGCAATTGGTTGGATTTTCGACCTGCTTCATTCTATGAAAACGGTATCCAAAAACTGTTAACTCTCTGCGAAAAATGTATCAAATTTGAGAGAGTGATTATGTAGAAAAGTAGTGTTAGTGTTATTTTGACTATATCTGGAAAAATAAATTTTTTTAACAAAGGGGTGCTTATATATAATCCCCTCGTAGGTTTTTTTTGTGGTTTTCTCATAATCTATTCTAATGATATTGATTAAATTGGCTTTACATTGAACGGCTACCTAGGGGGCCTGACGCAAAAAATCTGGTGTAACAAGACATCATTCATCTTTCCTTAACTTAAGTAAGAGAAAGTTGAGTGATGTGCGTTTATTTACACCAAATTAAAAAAAAAATGATTTAAAAAAATATTAAAAAAACCTTTATTCGAATGCTACTCAGAACAGTTTGTCAACTTTCGAATACTAAGTTACCAATAGCTTTTATGTCTAACAAGGAGAGGAGATTGCATGACGATCATATCATTATGAAAAAATCAATACATTAAGATTTATATATTATTTTAAAACTCAGCAAGAAGTTTAATCCCCAGGTCAATATTTTCTAAGTGACAAAAATAATTTTTTCTTCTATCAGATACGGGAATAAGGAGTTACTCCAGTATGAATGAATTAAGTTTAAATTTTTTTTTTTTAGATAAGTGTATCAGAAAACGATGTTATAAGAACAAATACTGAATCTCCAGTAAATTGAAATAATTATTTTATTTTCCTAAAATTGGTCTTATTTATTTTTGTTTGAATGAAAAATACGCTTTATTTTCAGCAATTTTATGTTAATCCGAGGTAATGGTTTCAAGCTATTTCGGAGACCTCTGGCGGAACACCTTCTTCAGTGGATCTATAGAAAAAACAAACATTCGAGCGAAAGAGGGGGTGATAACTAAAAAAAATATATACAAGTAGTTATTATACGTATAGGAAATATTTTTAAATTAATTACTTGTATATATTTTTTACTTTCTCTTACCTATATATATATATGTAATATATAGTATATGGAAAGTATTGCAATCGCAAAAAATATCACTGTCAAAATTTCAACAGAAATACGCGTTTTGAGTTCCCCTATGCCTAAAAAAATGCTGTCTCTGTGTGTATATGTGTGTAAACAAGATTTATGACAAATGAAAAGCTGCTCAAGGCTCAAACATTATATTTAAGCTAGTTCTTGGCTTTTGAATAAAATCGGCCAACATATACTAGTACTTTATTGATGTACTTTTTTAGTTATTTTTTTCGATTTGCTAAAAATTTGTTTTAACGATTGTGATTAAAATTCAAAACAATTATTTATTTGATGCTCTTTGAAATATATTAGCATTTGTCACCGCCGAAATTGTTTGAGGCCCACTTTAATGATGTATTTTTTTAGTTTTTTGGGGCGAATTTCTCTTAAACCATTCTGACGATTTTGATTAAATTGGGTGTACATATTTCTAATTAGACAGTTTTTAAGATTATTATATATATATAAGAATATTAATTATTTTCTACCTCAAAATATTGTGGGGCTCTCAATTTAGGATTTTAAGAATCCCATAGAAAAGACAACTCGTTATCATGGTAAGAAAATATAAATATTTTTAATTCCTATGTTTGATAATACATTTAATTGCCATTTGGAATGGTAAAAAATTAATTGATATTAATTCACAATTGACACAAACAAAAAATCTCTAAAAATAAAAGGTAATATAAAATTGTGATCGGCTTCTTTAGAGACCCGACACAAATAATCTGATATTTCGTACTTTAGTCAAGAGAAATTTATGTGATGTGCATTTAGTCACACGAGATTTTTTTTTAGTTATCGACCCCTCTTTCGCTCGCATGTTTCTTTTTTACTATAGATTCACTGAAGAAAGGGTGCGGCTAGAGGTCTCCGAAATATTTGGAAAGTATCACCTCAAATTTAAATAAAATTGCTGAAAATAAAGTCTTCAAATTCTCATAAGCAACACCAAATTGTATATGACTAAGAGCACTTCACATTGCTTTCTCCTGTTTAAGTAGATAAGAGAAACTTTTGTACTGTCGCATCAGGTTTTTGGTGGTCCCATTTTTTCTTTCTGGTAGTATATCTGTATACGATAGATAAATACTGGTACCACCAATTTTTTCATTCAAAATTTAGCCCAAAGGGAATATTTAAAAATAAATAAAATAAAAAAAAAATTAAAAATTAAATTGGCAACAATTTAAATCTTGTTTATTAAAAAACATAAGATTTGAAAATATTTAAATATTGATACCAAGTCAACAAGTCTCTTATCTTTTTTATCGAATTCTTAAAAGCTCAATGTGAAGTCCTCACACTATTTGAAGGTGTAAAATGAACAATACATCTTAAAACTTATTTATTATATGTACGGCCAATTTAGTCAAAATTTTGGGTATAAAATTTTTTTTTTTGTCTTTTTCGGCATTTAAGGACATTTAAACTGCTCTCTTATTTATTTATATTAATTCGTAACAAAAATATTCCTATGTAAGAAAATAAGAAGAATTTCAAACACCTGTTTGATTTTTTCTCTTTATTTACAATTTTCCATATTATTTTAAATTAAACTTATTTTTTTATTGTTGAGTATCACTTAGTAATTGTTTCTTTATAATTTTTAATTCATCATTTCTTTTATATTTTTTTTTTTTTTTTTTTCTAAAAAGGGATTTTTTTCATTTTCTATTTGTTTATTTATTCCTCCCTTGCTGTGGTAACTGGTGGTATTTTTTATTACATCATATTTAAATTTTCACTAATACTTTATTACCATTTCATAATTATATTTCTTAATTTTTTTACCATTTAATTCTTTAATTAAATTTATAACAAGTTTAATTCATTAAATTATTTAAATTATTATTAATTGTTATTTAAAACGGATAAATGTTTGAAATTTCTCAAATATGGCGTCAGTTTTCATTTCTTAATCCTCAAGTGTTTGTTTTTATTTATGTTTTTTCGTTTAAGGTTAGTTGTTGGGTAATTTTGACAGTTCCTTCTATCATTTGTCAAAAATGAGTGAAAGAGAGATGTATATAGGAGCTTTCGCCGCATTTTTTTCTAATAAAATTTTTCAAATAAATTTTATTTAAATTTAAATAATAATTTAATAATTTTTATAATTAAATATTTTAAATTTAATCTCTGAATTGATTGTTGTATTATTGTTTTAATAAAATAATTAATTAATAAGAATAACAAATTTTCTTGTATTAATAATTGCAAATTAATTTAACCTAATTTGTTTGATAATTAATATCAATATAAAATAAAAGTTTATCCCTCTTAACTTTTTGGTAAGTTATCAAAGTTTATGTTAACATTAAAGAAGTCATTTTGTTGCTATTTACTTTTCCCGCCATTGGACTTTAATCATTCCAATTGAATCCAAAGAGGAAATTTCCAACCTATCCTCCCATAGAAATAATGCTTTTCATCATGGAGATATGTATGTAAAATTTATTTCCAAAGGGGCATCTTTCTCAACATTTGTAAAAAATTTTCAATTCTTGATGAAATTTTGTTTAGAGAGTATTATTAATTATTAAATATCTTATTATGAGATCAAATATCTTCAAAAATCAACATTTATATGAAAGGCTCAATATTAAAATCGTTATATTTTTTATAATCATTAACCAACATGGCTCTAATTTTATATGCTGCTTGTTCCCTCAGTATATATAATAACTCTATATTATATTGCTATATAAAGGTATTTTCGCTTATAAACTTAAGCCAACTGGTTATATAGTGTTTTTTTAATCCAAGATCATTCTTGTTTGACTATTGATAAATCTTTGATGGTACATTTCATTATTGCATTGTTTATTTATTGAAAAAATTATTCATTTGCAATTTTCAAACTTTTTCCTGCTTTTTTACTTTATTTTTCTGAAATTAAATAAAGGTATGACTCATTCAAATTTATATATATTTATTTTTATAATTTTTGAATTTTTTGAATATAGAAATATATATATTTTAATGTACAATTTGTTTTTGGGAATGCAACCCAATATTTTTAGGTATCAATTCCTCTTTGATTTTAATTCTTATTTTAAAAAATTTCAAAAATTTAAATTTAAATTTGAAATTAAAAGTAATAATTTATTATATTTTAATGATCCAATATTTTCTGAAATTTAGTTTCTTTATAGGAAACTAATTTTTCTTCTTTTTTTCAGAGTGGTCTCTGTTTTTGTTTTTGTTTTTTTTTTATTTATTTATTCATTCAATATTATATATACCCAACTCTTTATTTACACGGCAGGCACATTCCTTAGAAAACCGTGTAAAAAATACATTAGACATATGGTAAATTTGGGGATATGTTCCACAATTTTAAAAAATCGTGTTAGATGAAAAAACTCTAAATATTTTCCCAAAAAAAGTAATAATGGAAACAAAAACAATTCATTTTTATTACAAAAAAAAAAATTAAATTTAGTGTACATGTACATACAGTGAAAATTCAGTCCATAAGTACAACATATTAAATTGAAATTAGGAATAAAAATAAA
>JAAAKE020123438.1:0-13442 GCA_010014785.2 Anisolabis maritima
CTTATCTTTACTTTAGTTCATTTCATCTTCAAGAGAAACGCCTTTTTTTTAACTAAATGGTAAATCTTATATTTGCTCAATCTTTTTAAAAAGTTAAACTGATGTCTTCATAAGAGAAGCGAAGTAACGAACATAGACATGCAGACATAATTCGAAAAAAAGTACTTCGTACAAAACGTCGAGAAAAATCAAATTTTTGGACTATTATAATACTTTCCCTATACTACGTATACGAGAAAGCAAAAAGATTCCCCACCCCTGAGCTATACAGAACGACTCGGATCCGAAATATATATGTGGATCGATGCGGACTCGTCGAGTTCATAAAAACCAAGCATTCCTTAAACCTACTTGCAGCCCTGAGTTCGATCTTCGGAAAGGTCGGCCCAGCCCCATCAATCAACTCATTCATTATAGTCTTTAATTAGTGTAAATAAACTCTGAATTGCTATGAAGTTATATTTTATATTGAATCCTAATAATGGGAAGATATCTACATACAAGAATATAAAATTTTAAAATTAAAATTGCTTAATAACGCTTTTTAAAATATTTTTCCTTAAATGATTTTGTCAAATCATTTGGCTAATATTTTAAAAAGTGTTTACTTGTTAAAGTGAATGCTAGCTTTTTTTATTCAATAATGGCTACAAGAATTAGTGGTCCAAATTATGTATTAATTTATTAATTGTGTATAATTATAAAATAAAAATGTCACAATTATATTTTATATTAATGTATTCTTATTTTTAAATGTGAAAAAGGCTTTCGAGGCTTTATAAGCACTCGCCAATCTCCACTGACGACGTGTGGGAAGAGGCGTAGCTAGGGTCCGGACCGCCTCGCGTGGCAAGTCTGATATCAGCTCTAAGAAAAAGGTAAAAAATTTTGTGGGATTTAAAGGACGTTAATAAATTAAATTTTCCACTCTAAAGACAAAAAAACATTTTAAAATTTATTTTTTAGAATGAAAAATAATAAATATCGTAAGTAATGTTAGTTAAAAAATAAATAGATTCCGAGTGTATTCCATAAAGGAAATGTATAATAAATCCAAAAAACATGAATTCCTGTTAACCGGCCTGAGCTCTGGCTATTTTTATTTTTTTAAGTCGTGCAAATTGCTATGTGATTGTTACTTCTCTCAGAATTATTTGAAGACTAAAAAAAATAAACAGTCCCAGTTAATTTTGTGCTTGAAAATAATATAAGTTATAATATTATTAGAAGAATTAAGGAAGCTTTCCAAATTTTTGGCCACTCCTAAAATATTCATACAATTCAAATTTAAATATTTGACTCCGCAAATTCTTTTATTTATTTAAATTATTTATTTAGTTTTTCTTTATTTATTTATTTTGTCTATTTGCTTATTATTAATATACATATATTCTTTTTATAGTCTTATATTCGCGGATTTTTTTTTTTAAACATATTTCCAATAATTCAAAATATATTTTATAATTTTTTTATTCTACAGCAGAATGGGCACTCATGAATTACCCGAGCTAAGGATTACATTTTTCTGTCTTATATCTTTATCGTTTTTACCATGTGCCGGCTTGACATTCGTTCTAGCTTTAATTTCTTATAATACCCTTACCGACTCCACAGACATACGAATAAACGAAAATTCATTTTCAATCTTGAAATTCCATAAAAATTTTGCTTGATTAAGCAGTATGAATAGTAAACCCATGCATTATTTTTTGTTAAGAGATTTTTGAGAATGAATTGAATTTCCTCTGGGATTCTAAAATAAATCTTTGATTTTTAACTAAATAACAAGACCTTTTTTTTTTTTTTATGTTTATTTAATTAAAAAATAAATATACGTGTTTTATTAGCAAATCAAAATACCCTTGAAAATAATAAATTTATTTTATGATTATTAGCATAAAAAGAAACAAAGATCATAAATTTAATTAATGATTAATATTACATAAACTTAGGGGTAGTTAACCATAACTGCCTTTCTTCTAGGTGATCTTAAAATTGACTAATTCTTTAAATAAACATTTGTTCTTTTCCTCAGGAGAAAAAAATATGACGAAAGGAGTGCGAGAATAAATTGAAGTTCATTGGAAAGAACGGATCATTAAACGGTTATGAAAATATTTTATTAATATTTTTCGAGACATACATTTAAATCGGATATTCGGCTCATTCACCACCAAATAAAAATAAATCATGTGTTTTTTTTTTTTTCAAATTATTACAATTTAAAATAAATATTTATATACCTATATATTTCAATTATTTTAAATGTAAAAGTAATAATATTTATTATTATATTTATTTATATATTAAAAATTATAAAAAAAAAAAATAATTCGTTAATATTTGATTAAAATGTTCAAGAGAAAAAAGATCAGATCAAGAAAGTCTAATCCATGTGATAACGTCAAATTTATCACAATTTGAAAAAAAAAAAAACAACCTGAGCATTTCATTGGATCGTTTTTTACTGAAAATATTCTATTTATTAAGGGAGGGTGTTTTGATCTCAGTCAGTCGCTTGTTCCCAACGGGCACAAGGAGACTGGCTTTTTTTTATAGCATAACACTGTGAATATTCAATTTAGTGCGGGTTCAGACTTTTTCAGAGCAAAAAAAATATAATTTTTAACAAATTATATTTATTATTTAAAAGGTTCCCAGACCAATTTTGGTTTCGATAGCATTACTGCCTATCTTCCTCAGTGTGGTTCGACCCTGGGAAATATAAGGTGTCTTTTTACTCTAATAAATTTGGAGATGTCGTAAATAAAATAATTGTAAAGTAAAAATACCTTTCTTGCTGTTCTAATAATATATATTCTCCAGGGTTAAACATTTACATATATTTGCCCATTTTTTTATTTTTTCACACAGATATAACTTCAATTGACTGCATATTATTAACACATATTAAATTTTGTTTTATCTTAAATAAAATTATTTAGGACAGACAGTTATGATCTTTATATAAAATATACATTTAAATATTAAATTTCTTCTCAATTCTTATTTATGTAAAAATTTTATTCCTATTTTAATCAGGAGAGTTGAAGTTGACAAATTTCCACTGGGCTTATGTATTAAAATCGTCCAAATTTTGTTGACATTTTTGAAAACTTCTCTAAAAATGTGTAAGATTGCGCTTCAACTTCCAACCAAAATTTTATATAAAAATGTAGATGCACTTCTTGTAACTGTTAAAGGAGAAGCTTCAAAAATCGATTTCATAAATACATTTAGAGTAAGGAAATACTATTTCAAAAATTTTAGAAAATTTAATTTTTCTCCGACATCATTATTCTAATTCAGCGCTTCATAAAATAAGAGGGAGAGTTACTCACTCTTCGTAGAATTGCTCCCAATTGCTGGGCCCAATGTGGTGGATATTATTTTATAACATATCTTATTAAAATAAGTTTCTTCTCGCTCAATTTGCTTTTGTTAAGCCCTACTTTAAAAAATAAATCGAAAGTGGCCTCCCCTCAACTTTTACTATAGGCATACATTGGGAAAGTAGTTTTACTAAATATATTAACATCTAAATTATATTTATCTCGTCCCAGTGAAATCATGTTTGAGTTATCACGATTTTTTAAAAAATGTTTCACCTAAAGTACCACTTCCGGTTGGAGAAAATAGCCCAAAAGTTAATAGAGATCTATGATTTTGCTGTAATGCACGTATGTAAAATTTGAATGATTTACATTAAAGTGTGCTTGAGTTATCATGTTAACGAACAGACACACAAACACATAGAAATAATTCGAAAAATGGTATTTTCGGACTCAGAAAGCACTAAAACGTCAAGAACAATCAAAATCTCGAGATGGAATTTTCAGACAGTTTATGACTATAAAGAATCAAGTCCATCAATAACAAGCATAATTTCTTATTAGTTCAATAATATATTCTTGTCTTCTTTTAGTGAAATCTCTATTGAAGAGAGAAATTGTTTAATCAATTCATCTCAATCCATAATCTCTCAATAGAACTTTCATTCAAAGCTCTTTTAGTCTTTATTTATGAATTTTAAGAAAAAAAAACGTAAATATTTATTTTGGTGAAAAATTTTTCAAAGAGACTGATTCTTTTTTTTTTTAGAAGGAAAACAAACTAATAAGGTTCATTCATGCAACTGTGCATTGTGGCTTGTCACTCTAGTCATTCCGACTTGTTCAGGTGTCAAATCTGAGGAGCCGATTCTTGCAAAATGGACCTGAAAGACCCTCCTTACTTTTCTGCTTTTCATCTGAATCAATTAAAATTCCTGCCTGGGTTGCCGGAAGTCCTGAAGAACATTAATAAACACCTAACAAAACCAAATTCTCCCAGAATATGAATGATAACAGAAACAAATAAAATGCTACATAATTTTAACAATAAAGTAATATGTAATAAAACATTTTTTTTAACTTCAAATGATTAAAAATAAACAAAAAATGTCAACAAAATTTGGACGATTTTAATACACAGGCCCAGTGGACATTTGTCAACTTCAACTCTCCTGATCAAAATAGGAACAAAATTTTTACATAAATAAGAATTGAGATGAAATTTAATATTTAAATGTATATTTTATATAAAGATCATCTGTCCTCATAAATAATTTTATTTCAGATAAAACAAAATTTAATAAAATTCACAGTACTCAGCGAGTCTTATGCTATAAAAAAATAGCCAGTCTCCTTGCGTCCCTTGGGAACAAGCGACTGACTGAGATCAAAACACCCTCCCTTAATAAATAGAATATTTTCAGTAAAAAGCGATCCAATGAAATGCTCAGGTTGTTTTTTTCAAATTGTGATAAATTTTACGTTATCACATGGATTAGACTTTCTTGATCTGATCAAACATTTTAATCAAATATTAACGAATTATTTTTTTTTTTTACAATTGTTAATAGATAAATAAATATAATAATAAATATTATTACTTTTACATTTAAAATAATTGAAATATATAGGTATATAAATATTTATTTTAAATTGTAATAATTTAGGGCGTTCCATTTTGTTTGCCACAATAGATTTAAAAATAAACATTTCTCCTAAAATCCCGTTCCATTTGTATCCTTTCTTCTTGAGTCAAGTGCTGTTTTTTCTCGTTGATTTGTTGTTCACTGCTGTTTTGTTGCTGTTAACCGGTCGACCGCTTTTGTTGTCTTCTCTTTGAGATTTGCTCTCTTAAGGATTCAATGGAAATCCCGTTTGCTCTTAGCTAGGCACATACTGCCTGTTCTTGCACCAAATTTTGGAATGAAATGACTAAAAAGGAGCAGGAGTTAGAGATAGGGAAATCAAAATGTCTTTTACTTGGCTTATGATATTCTATCGCATTAAAATCCATCATTCCTCCAAAAGCGACGTTTGTCCGCAATAGAAGGAAGTCAACATCCCAACCCCTTGTGGTTAAACACGCAATTAAAACTAGAAAAAACAGCCGAAAAAGTTGAACCCTACGGCACTTGAGAAAAAAATTAAAAAAAAAAAAAGAAAAAAAATCGGAAGGCCGTGTCCCGATTCATTTCCGTAGATATGTCATGTGGACGTATTTTAGTTTCTATAATTTAATTTAATTTATTAAATTCTGTTAGCGAGCGAGCGCGAAGCAGTGACGGCCGGGGAGGGTGTCTCGTATCTTGGGACGGAGTTCGCAGGAAAATTCTCCCAATATGGCTTTCTCCATTTAACCGATTTTAAAGACGCATCCACGTCAAAGCGCCAAAAAATAATACAATAACTTCAAAAACGAGGAGATTATGGAAGGTTATATTAAATCTCTCCATGGATTCATTAGGACAAAAACCAAAAATACTTATTTGTGTGATTAATCTTTCTAAATAAGAGTTTATGGACAGAGTGGCCCAAAAGTCAGTTCAATACAATTTTACTACCAAGTTTCAATATCTCGGTTTTCTATTTGCTATTTTAAATTCTTAGATAATTGAGATATTTTAGATCTAGACTGTGGTCTAGCTGTCGTCACTGTTATATATCATCGATCTCAATTATAGTTGTAAACGTTCCCTATTGTTTACTAAAGTGTTTTTGAAGTCCTATTGATGACAGATATAAAGCTAGCATCGAACACAAAGGCCAGCATTTTGATAATTATCACTAGTGTTTGTTTATATTTTTATATTAATACATTATTTTTTACATATTTGATGTTTGTTTGATTAAATGCAAATCGCTAAACTTACTTTTGGGCCACCCTGTTGATTAAGAGATATAGAAAGGCATTATAACATTCAAAAATCTCTTCTTAGCGGATAATAAATAATTTAAGTGTATGATAAGGAAGCAATGGTGGGTGCAGAGCGAGGCGAGGCCTGGTGCCCTGGAGGAGTGGAGCAGGAGAGGTTCCGGCACCCTCTGGGACTCGAACCCTCTCAATTAAATGTGCGCGCTCGAATGCTCGAATTCTCGAATGATGGTTGCAGATTTGCTGGTTGGTCAAGCGTTACACTCGCCATGAACGCTTTTCAATAGTGCAATTAATCGTTCTCTAATTATTTAGTTCCAATTCCGCCCCACTAATTCCAGGCCCACCCAGTGCCTTTCCATAATAGACTTTTTCTCTCTTTCCTCTTTTTATTAGCTACTGAATAATTTTCTAACTTTTCACGCTTGTTGCCCTTTCTATTACATATTAAGCTTTTGTTAAAATGCATTCATCATTTCATACATAAATATTTTTAAACATTAGAACAATTGAAATTACTCTTCTTTTATTGTATTTATTAAGTGAAGTAGAAATAGAAAAAAATAATTTTTATATATACTAGTATAGCTAAATTTCCGAACGGGCTTGTCTTTTGCCAGAAATGTTACTCAACTGACAAAATCTCATTTCAACCTGTCATTAACGTTTGGTAAATATTTCTTAATTAATTTTTATTTTATTAATTAATTAATTAATTGGACTATTTCCAGGAGCGTGTCATTGACATCGTGCGAAGATTTAGTTAGCCCCCCCCCGATGAGAAAAAATATATCAGGGAATAAAAATGAAATACAAAATATATTAATTATTATTAAAATGTTTATTTCTCCCGAAGTGATCATGTAAAAATAAATACATGGACGAATGGAATTCTTTTTATTCACATGCCATCTTCGAAGAGGGGAGTTCTCTATTGGTTATTATATAAAAATAAACTACATAGAAATTAGTAATATAAAATTTCGAATTTAAATTTTTCGTGAGGTTTCCTCTTTAAAGAGTTAATTAATTTTCAAAAAATTTCTTGAATATTTCATTTCAGATCATGTCTTCGATATTTAGTTGACTGTCAGGGTTTATTTGGATTGATAAGTCAGCTCTGATGATCGAACCCAGGACCTCCAGCTATATTAAATGAACACAATTTCAAAGTTTATTTATTTTTTAAAATTTTTCTCTCTCTCTCTCAGCTTCCTCCATCAATTTTTGTTATTTCTATAAAATCTGCTGAAACAAACTCCTTAAAGCCGTTAATCGAATGTCTTATTGTTGATTTGAAAAAAAACATTTTGATAATATTATACTGAAAACAAGAGTTAAAATTTACACTAGAACAAAGCAATCTGTTAAGGTTAGTACTTGACCTGTCTTTATTCCTTTGACTCTATAAAAAGATGAGACCTCTCTCTCTAATGTATGTATCGTGGAAATTAATTCGATTTGTTGGTCGCTCCAGGTCTTATTTCTTTTTCACCTCTTAGGGTAATTTTAATCCCCTGGCTTACAATACGGACTTTTGTTATGGGGCGCAAAAGGACAGAAGCACAAGGGTCGCTGTGAGATTTTTTTGGTGAGGGTTGTTAATTCCTGGTCGTTGGCACAATTGGCAATTGTGTCAAAAGCCCTCCTTGTTGGAGGTGTTTGAAAAAAAAAAGCTCTTGATTAAGGGCCGTAGAGAGGGCCTCCTGTGGTCCGCCCGCGCTGCCCTCGGTTAACACGGCCGATTCGCATTCACTCGGCTAACTCGAGTTTTGTGTTTGTTTATTCATCACGTGAATGAATGGCATGCTTGGTCTCGCCTTCTCAATGCACAATTACAGATACAAAACGTTACATCTGACTGTTTATTTTAATTCAGAAAAATCTAAACCGTTTTTTGTTCATAACAATTTCATTTGTACTTAAATAATAAAATAGTTTTTGAATTTTTTGGAAAATTATAACATTAAAAAAATTTTAAGCGAAATTATTATTACCTAATAATTATTATTTCTTTTTTCATATCGATATGGAATAAACTAAGCAGATCAGAATAATTTTTCACTATGGGTTTTTCTAAAAACCCATTTCTAACAACATGCAGCAAGATATTTAAATATGGCCCCATGTATCAGTTTTTATACGAAAAATAATTTTAAAAAAAAATTTCAATATTTTTATTTGGATAGGATCGATCATCCTCGTAATAAATTATTTATCTAAGAATATAAAATAATATTTTTTGGTAATTTTTAACATCGAAAAAAGTTTATTTAATACTATATTTCTCTCTCTCTCTATCATATAGATTTCGAGGAGGGGGATTGAACCACCCCCTCCCCCCCCCAACTTTGAAGAGGACATCGCAATCCGAATGAAGTTGATCTCAGTATTTCTTGTTTGGATGTTGTTTTAGATATTGAAATTACATTATCATCTAAATTAATAATACCCTCCATTCCGAATCTAAAAACGTACATATTCACGTCAAAAAAATATACATTTCAATGTAAACTATCACTTGATCATCAGATAGAAATATCTTTGTGTTTAATTGAATTAACTCATAACACAAAACATTTCTTTCACTTCTTACGAAACATGAAATTTATAATAATCTGATTTGCCAGATATAGATTTTTTCCTGCTCTAATTGAATAATTCTTCGGCCATAAACATCTATGAGCTGCTAATTAAATTATCAGATGACTTTTGACCTTCGTTATATTTTGATAAAAATAATTTTTTCCACCTTTTTTTCTCTTTAGGGCATTAATTGAATAAATTCCCTTTTGGCCACAACCGGGCGACTCCTATTGATTTTCCTTCTCCCAACCACACAATCATTCTTTGATTAAGACAAATTCCTCTCCATGTTATGATTTCGTGATAAATCTCTTTTTTGATTGATCGATATACACTATACTTATTTTGTTTGATGCCAAAGCAAAGCTATTATTTGAAAAGATCTAAATCAGGAAAACAACTTTAAATGAGCTCCCACTGCCGGAAGTATTTTCGCCTAATATCAAAGCGTATTTTTATATTCCTTTATATACTTTAATGTACTTTTTGTAGTTTATATTTATTAGCATTTTATAAACAAATTAATCGCACCGCTTGCCTTCAAATTTGATATATGTATTAAATATAAACATTTTCAACTTTTTTGCAATTAAATCGTTTTCATTGAAGTTTTTGTAGTGTCAGCACTTCTTACTGGCCCTCCTGTGCATCTCAGTCTACTCTGAGGGTCATTATTGCCCACCAAAGTCAAAGTTAAAAGTAGATTTAGATTAACATGATTACGAAATAAGTAATGGCTAGTCAAAAAAATATTGAGCCCTTTTCTCGCTAGATGGCTTTAAAATCACAAATCTCAGTTGCATCGGGTCATACTAAGCGTCAGTTGAAAGATGACATTTTATAGTAGTAGTAAAAACTGTTGGATTTCGTTTAATACTTAATTTAGAGCGCTGCATTTTATAATTTTATTTCGTTAAAGACACAAATGCTGTTTTGTGCTGTTTATGGTTAAAAGTAAGAGCCAAAAAATGGTTCATTCGCTTTTGTTCTGGAAATTTGGATGTCGCAGAGGCTCAATCACAGAAAAAGTTGAAGGCATTATGGTTAAAGGTGAGCAAGACGGCATCTAAGCAACCAACGAACTAAATATCCAGCGCCAAACAGCGTTAAACCATTAAAAAAATCTTATTAATATTCAATAAAAAAATAACACGCCCGAAAAAGGAAAATGGCCAAATGGCCACACCAAATCCAAATTTTAGTTTCCTTTCTGATCGGAATTTATCCGAAATGACATCGACAAACAAACATACATACAAATGAATCAGGAAAATGTATATAATAAAAGTCAACTCAATAATAGAGAAGGTCTTTTTTCGAAACAAACCAGGGGATATCAAATTTAAACGTACTATCTTTTATCCAAGATTGATTGACTCCCTTTTGTTTTTAAAGAAGGAAGCGAGTGAGATTTAGACTCTTTTTCAAAACGGAAATTTGTCAGCTTCCACTAGTCTCTTACTTACTTATATCTTCGCGTAGTGTATATTGATAAGAACTATAGTTCTATATTAGAGTAAAACAAAAAAAATGTTTATATTCACTTTCCTATATATGAAATATTTATTATAACGATCGTAAAAAAATTCGTGAATTTCAACAGAAATAGTAGTCGCAAAAAGGCCTGTCCGTGTCTGAACAAAATATTTCAAAAAATTTCTCAAATTTGATATTTAGGTTACGTACTCTCGTTGCATGTGATACGAAGGTTTTCAATAGTCAAAGGGTACTAATATTTTTATGTGCTTTTGTTCGATTTTCTCAAAATCGGCCCTAACGATTTTGATCACTTATTTTTGAGATGATCTTTGAAAAGTATTCGCCCTTATGCCCCCTAAAATTGACCCACTTTACTCTTGTGGTTTTTTTATGATTTTTTTATAAACCCCTCTAACGATTTTAATTAAATTGCCTCTACGTATAAGATTAGTATAAGAAGAAATTAATTTTTTCGATGTATTTATCATTGTGGAACCTTCGATTTGAGATTTTAAGAATCCCATAGAAAATATAGGACAACTCGTTCTGCCTTCGTATTAAAATATAAATATTTTTATATTAAAAAGAGATTTAGTTGCCATTTTAATTTTTTGATAAATATTGCCGTCGGGGAAATATGGAATGGAGAAATATGTGGTAGCACTATCTGTCTGTTTTTTGATAAAGAAAATATTCTATAGAGAAAGAAAACTAAAAAAACTTAAGGGGGCGGAACGTTTTCCTTTTTGAATTTTATCTGAAAAAGTATTCGCCCTGGCATCTATATTTAATCTCATCAAATAGATCCAATTTTTGCAAACTTAATATGTACTGCTCAAAAATGCCAACAAAAATTTGCCAAGTGATTTTAAATTATTTTTTTAATAAAAAAAAAGACCTTTTTTTTTTGCAACTAGAAAGTGATTTCACCAATTCGAGGCGAGGAGGGAAGAATCTCACTTATCTTCCTTTGTTTCGTCCCTGCAAAGCGAAAATGGAAGAACTAGTTAGAAAATACTAAATTAGATGCCTATGTTTTCTATTAGATATCTGGCCTATCATAAGTTATGAGTTTTTGAGTTTAAAAAGAAAATGCAAAAAAAAAGATGATGAACTCAACAGATGGAAGGGCGTTAACAACTCAAAGTTAAATCATATAAACAAAAATAAATAAATATAAGTTTGATTAAAGAATGTTATTCCTCTTTAAGGATATGTTAATCAGAGTGTTGTCATATAGAAGCAATTAGAAGCAAACCCCGTCCAATGGAATAAATAAATAAATAAACAAAGAGCTCTTTCAATTGATATGAGGAAAATAAGCGTGTTAGCCTCTGAGTTTGGTATTGGTGATAGAGGTGATGGCTACACACAAATAGGTGCGGTGAACGCCTTCAAACAATAATCAAACAGCGAACATGGCGTCAAGTGGCGAGCTGGATAAACAATGAGCCAGCGAAGCAGATCGGTTTTCAGGCCGGTGCAGCTGTGGCTGACTTCACGCCGATGGGGAACGCGTTGTGTCAATAAACAGCCACTCGACTTGCGTTGCTGCCTTCACGCCCAACAAGTGGCAAATCAACAAATTCACGCAGTGAACGTGAATACTAATGGAACACATTCTTCACGTTGACCGCTGGTAAATAGAAATTTATAAAAGCTTACACCCCATTTGTTTGTAATCAACTAACAACAAATCATATATATTAATATTTAAAGACCCAAAAAAGTATCATATTCTAAATCCAGAAATATCTGCTTCTATGAGTATTACCCAAGGTCCTAGAATAAGAGGAGAGAAAAGATAACATTACTCAGGTTATATAACAACTAATTATTGTTCTAATATCCCTGAATTTATTAATAATATCATCTGAGATTAGGGGTCCCAAGTCCAAAATTAAAAATCTAAGGCCTGCTGCAGCATACTAGTGGACGACGCATCCAAAGTGACACAAGCTCTGATACATAAAGCCCCTAATGGAGGAATACACACTGTAGCTTGACTGTGACTCTTTTTGTCTGATTGCTATATATGCACTAATCCATTAAGTCAATACGGTAGGTATCGGAGATGGTTTCACTTTGGACGTGATGTCCATGGACTCTCGTGTTCATGGGGCCTAAGAGAATTTTATGGAAATATAATAAGTTTTTTTTACTTTTTCAATTGGTTTAAAGAGAAGTTTAATTTTTATAATGCCAAATTATTTAAATTTTCCTTCCATCGGGTTCAAACTTTATAAAATGAAATACTAGATTAGAGAGAAATTATAGTAAATAAATTTTTCTCACTATTTTAAAATTAAAACTCCTTTAATAGAGCTTTTATGAAAAGCGATATTTCCCTAAAAGCCCTCATTGAAACTGCTTATCTAATAACTAAATGAACTAACTAAATGGATTTAAATTTTATTTTCCACTTAGGTTGATAAATTTCGAGGCAAGTGCTTTCTAATAGAGAAAGAGAATTTTCTATTGTGATTCATTTAAATTTAAGACTTTAATGAATTAGAAAGTTAATCCTTAAAGATTTTCATTCTTGTTAAAATAGAAATTACGTAAATAATTAGATAAATATAATGAATAATTATTTTAGTTAATATGCTATATTAATATTATATTTCTAAAAATGCTAACGAGATGCAAGCGACGAAGGTACCAGCTTAAATATAAAATTTCAGTCTCAAGCGTTTTTTCGCTTTTGAGAAATCTTATTCACATACGCAGACACACACATACAGACCATTTTGCGAAACGCATTTTTTTTAGATTCAAGAGACCTCAAAACGTGTATTTCCGTTGATATTTCGACGTCGATTTTTTTTGCGATCGGTATACTTTCTCACTATATATTACATATATAGCTAAGAGAAAGCAAAAATATATGAAAGAAGACTTTCCTATAACACTGTTAGTAATTCAATAATCTACCCATTCGAAGTGGTACTTCATTTGAAGTTCAAAGCTGAAAATTCAAAACATCTCCTTAACTATCAACTTTAACGAAATAATACCTCTACAAAATGATTATTAGGATCATTTAAATATTTTCAAATAAAAGTTGTTCTCTGTTATAGATATCTCGAAAAGATACTTTTTAACATAATTAATTTTATCATTCTTTTTATTTATAATAAATTTAAAAAATATATATATATATATATATATAT
>JAAAKE020123460.1:0-14177 GCA_010014785.2 Anisolabis maritima
ATAATAAATAAACTAAATAATAGCACTCAAGGGGAAAAAGGCTCCGCAATATAATTTTCTTCTAACTCATATATTAATTTTATTTCCATTTTTAGAAAGTAAAAATATTCCTATATTTATTATTTTATAATTTTTTTTTTATTTCTTTTTATTTTAAAGGAGCAAACAAATTTTTTCAATTTGCTAAATTTAAAATTCTTCAAATTTTTTTAAATTTTCTTACCATTTAAAATTTCACCATCAGACTTTCTCAAAAAACCTTTCAATAATATAAATTTGAATATATCTTTGTAAAAACAAACAAAATTTGAGACATATGAAATTGTCATTTATCAAATAAAATAAATTGAAATTGGCTGTACATCAATATAGGCTACTTAGGCGGCCCAACAAAAAAAATTTGGTGTGATAGCACATCACTCATCTAAGAAATCGTCAGTCAGAATTTTGTCTCATCTACTCGCTTGTGTTTAATAACTGAGAAGTCCCAGATCACAATAATAACAACAAGATCAAAAAGGCACAATAATGAAACAAACAAACAAACAAATAAATAAATATAAATATATAATTAAAAAAATCACATTAATATCAGAGATAATCAGGTAATGGCCAGCCCGGCTATAAAAGAAATACTCCGGCCTCGGCTAGAAAAAATGAACCACTAGAACCCTAGACATTATCACCATCACAATCACTTTAATATTCATTATCACTGGACTAAGAATAGTTTAAAGGATACCTAGACAAAAATGAATAGATTTAGGACTAAATCAGAACCCCAACCACTATAATAACACATATCAAGAAGGCACAATGTTGAAACCAATAAATAAGTGAAACAAAGCAGGGAGGCCTCTCATAAACCTCCAGGATAACATTAGATATATTTAATCAAATTAATCTCCTTCAAAAACTGAATTCTCTCAATAATCTTACATTTATCTCTCAAAATAACTTAACTATTGACACATTGTTATCGTTATTCAGTGAAGACACATAATTGGTACATTCAAACAAAAAATGGCCTCCCGAAACTCTCGGACGACCTGTGGCACATCAAGGAGAATCTTTACTTCTCAATAAGTAGCCATGCTTCATAGAGCAATATCCTATTCGAACCCTAATAAACAAGAGCTGTTTATATCTCGAGAGACTACTTCACTTAAGTGGTGTAATGTTAGGCTTTCTCATTCTATTGCCTTAGAAACCAATCCACTTTCCACATTTTTTCACAATTCTTTTGTTTAAGTTTAAACTTCCCTCATTTGAATTATACTTCCATTCACTGTCAAACAGACAGTCGACAGTTTGTGCCAACTGTTGAAATATGGTATTGCTAATAGTTTTATATGATTTAATAATTTTTAATGTGAGAAAATTTGTTAAATATATTTTTCTTCTTTTATTTGTTAAATTATTTCAAATTTTCAATCTTATTTTTGATAAAATTTGTTTGTTATTGACCAAGTCCGATAAATTCACTGAATCGCTCAAAATTGCAGCTTGTTTCACTTTGTAATGCTGGTCTCAAGACTTTGAGAACGCTCGGCCTCACTTACTGTTCGACGCTTGGACCATATAGTCATTTCCCTCTGTTAGGGATCTTAAGAATTGCAACAGGCGTGGTGAAAGTAGGTATAGCCCAGTTGGAATTATTATCTTTGCCCGTTGTTTAGGGGAAGGCGAATGATCTCGCCTGTTGAAACAAGCTGCGTTTTTTGTAACATCTATCATAAGTGGGTCAATGTCTTCTTTTGATACCATATAATTCTAATAGTAATTTATTCTATTTTTCCCTTCCAGAAAAACCTTACAGCCTTACTGTTCTGATATTTCCGTCAGATTACAGATCACAGCATTTACAGATTTCAGTTTACAAATCTGATTTTCAGAGTATGGATAGAGCTTTACTGATAACAGATTACTGTATATCCATCAGACCAGTTCTGATAATTGCAGACGCAAAGTTTGATCAGACTAGTTCTGATACCTAGTCCGGAAGTCAGCATTTGAACACCTGTTCAAATATCCTGCAGCAAGCATCAGTTGCATCTGGCTTCGAGAAACTCCTCCCATCATTTCTGCGAGACCTCGTCCCAGCGCGAGGAGCAGCATTCGTCTCCGACTGGCAGATATTTACTCACCAATTTAAATTGTTTCATTCAGTTTCTCTTATTTTTAATTTTTACTAAAATAAGTTTAAAACCCTCAGATGCTTACCTTTACTCTCCTTCAACTGGTTATTCCAGTTAAGCTTCCAAAAACAAACCTAGAAATTTCACTCTGTCTTTATAATTAATTCGTACTTAATTTAGTACAAGTATAGGATCATTATCATTATACCTTTCAATCTACAGAAGTGAATACAAGTCGTTTTCGGACTGGATTCGAACTGTACCCACTCACTAATCCTGTCAATGGTTCTTTACAATCATTTCGGAGAAAATTCCATGCTTTTAGAGCTAAAGAAAATGGCCAAAACATCTATAAAGGTGCTATACATTTTAAGATGTCATCTAAGGCTCTGGCAAATAGGATAGCGCTTAATATGATCACTTATGTGATACAATTTTCTTGAATATTCAATTAAGACAAAGTATTTTGGTACCTTACTCAAAATTTCCTTTCGAATAAAAAATGAATACCGGAATATGCCAAACAATGCCCAAAACTATCAACTTACTCAGGATGGTGCCAGACGGTATCAAAAACCTTCTCTAGGTAGAAGAAAACAGCTACCGCATGTTCTTTTTGCACAAGTGAATTTAATATATAGTCCTCAAGTCTGACTAAATAGTCCAAACATGATCAATTTGGACGAAAACCACATTGAAAATTCGTCAAGAGATTTTCAGTCTCTAGTAGCCAAAATAACCTTTTATTAATCATTCTCTCCATGAATTTGAATAGACAACTAGAAATAGGTCTACAACCTTCCATGTTTATCTGAGTGTGTTTCAGAATTAACATAGCTTCTTTCAAGATGTTAGGAAATGGTCGTTCATCCTGTGATTATTTAGATTTAGGTGAGTTGTTTTGTTAAGTGTATCTAAATTCCTAAGCATAGCATTGAGTATCATATCTGAATCCAGCCATGCACATCTTTCTGAGCAGGAAATGTAAACTATAGTTATGACTGGGCGAGACATCAGAAAAATGTAGGGCCATTACATTGTAAATGAAATCGAAAACATGGAATTATTAGTGTCGAAAGAGCAATCCTGTCAAAAGCTAGTACACTGAATAAGGGCATTCAACCTTCCTTCACACTACAGAACTAGGAGTAGGATATGAAATGGAAATATTAATAAAAAGAGCAACAAATTAATTGATTAATTAATTGAAGACAAATAATAAGAACGACTCTGTTGAGATATGAAACTATAAGGGGCAGTCAAATGAAAACCGAACACCTGCTATAAAACACATTCCTCGCAAAAGTTGGCAACACTGTTGTTACGTATCGATACTGCCATCTGTGAGGTAGGAGAAATGCATAGTGAAAATGCACAAGTCCATACAGTTGTTTCGTTATTGCTCTGGAGGTGAGCAGTGAAAAGTGTGTTCGTCCAGTATTGGAAATGGTGGCAAGCAAAGAAGAGCAGAGAGGTGTGGTTCGTTTCTTGGTGGTCGGGGTGCCGGAACAAGCGAAATTCATCGTCGCATGTCTGCTGTGTATGAGGAACACTGCATGTTTGCTGTGTATGAGGAACACTGCATGTCCCTGACAAGTGTGCACGAGTGGCAGAAGAGATTCCGCGAAGGACGCACATGATTGCAAGACGATTCGCGCCCGGGACAGACCCATCGAGCCATTACGCCTGATGTGATTGTGCGGATTGATGGTCTGATCCGGGAAAACCGACGAATCACAGAGTAAGAAATTCGTGTTCAGATCGTCATTAGCCATGGCTCCGTGCATGCCATTATCAAAGATCACCTGCAGTTCCGAAAAATTTGCGTGCAGTGGGTTCAGCATCAATTGATGGAGGAACAAAAGATTGACAGAATGGCTGCATGTCTGAGTCGTCTGCAGCGGTACCACGAGGAAGAGTATGCGTTTCTGTCATGTATCCTCACATCGGTTTTATTCGGAAGTGCAAGAGTGAGTGAGATTGTGGATCCGTCAGCGACCTACCTCTTTCTACAAGACTGGAATTGATCGTCTCTTCTCGCAGTGGGATAAATGTATTAATACTTCTGGCAATTACTTTTGAATAAAACAAATTCCATTGTCACTTTGTAACGAGTGTTCGGTTTTCATTTGACTGCCCCTCATAAAATATTCTCTCGAAATGAGAATGAAATTTACTTTAAACTTATAAATATGAAATACCCCAAACTGATATTTCAAACGATGGACAGACAAATAGGGCCACAAACATACTTCTAGGGTTCAAAAACGGGAATGAGAACAAGGGAACCCTTCCAAACAAGATATCAAATATAGGGACAAAAATAAATGGTTTATTCAGTTATTAAAAAATAAAATGAATGGTGGCGCTCTCTATTCAAATTATAAAGAGGCGGGAAATATAAGGCGTAAAAAGTGACTGAAGAAGAATGAATAAATTTTGTCCGAAACGTCTCCTTTCGGCTTTGGCATCCAAAGACTCATTTCATTGTTATAATCTGTCTTATACTTCATCAAACATCAAACAGCAACTTACTTCTAAATAATTTTGAATGGGTCATTGCCATGAAGCACTTTTTCACGGCCTTCAAAAATTTCATAAATTTTGCAGTTTATGTGAGACCTCAAAATTGAAACAAAAACAGGAAATTCAATGATCCAGTTGCTTTATCTTTTTTTTTTTAAGGATTTTCTTTGCCTGGTCACTCTTTTGCAGATTTTTCCTGTCGTGACTATTATGTATCTACAATATTTTATTTCATTATTAAAATATCATACAAGATAAATTATTAGTTAACAATATTTCGAAAACATTTAAAACATATTAATCTAGGAGAGAGAATAATCATTGTGATACCAACAAGGTGTATATATGAAATGTATGTTTTGAATTCAAAGGTAACACGTGTGTAAGGCGTAATCGTAAGGCAGGTGACGTCGGTTGTATAGATGCGCTGGTGGATGTGTGTTTGTTGTCACGGCATGCTACCAACTTCTTAAATTGAAATTAAAATTATTCTTAGCGCGTAATTTAACAAAAATCTTTCTCTCTTTAAATGCAAACTTGACAAACAGAAAATAAAAAATATTAAAAATTAAATGAGTCTTTTGAATGCATGAACAAATTTCACAAATATCATGAACAAATTTCACAAATATCAGGTCTTAAAGAAATTTAATTTTGAACATGAGTCATAAATAATCTTGAAATATTGAAGGTAATCGAATATTATTTGGACACCACTTTTTTATTGTAGCGGGCAAACATACAATATTTATTTGTTGAGTGAAAATTGTCCGTGCAATTAAAAAAACTTTGGTTTTAAGAAATAAAAAAAAATTATTTTTAATAAGATAAAAATAAATCTTAAAAAAATATAATATATTCAAAATAGATAAAGAAAATTATTCGAAAAGATCCTCATGGAAGATTCGAGAAAATACTTCTCAATCAGATACCTAGGTGGGATGGCTTCTTTTCTTTATCAAGGTTTTCAAATAAAATATTCAAGCGCTTTGAGTAACGGGACGTTAGGGGTGTATATACTAAATATATATATTATCTAATTAATCTGGCAAGAAAAAAAATTTAGAAATAGAGGAGATCCGATTCACCGGTAAGGCAGTTACTCCAACGTCGAAGAAACAAGGATTATTTATTGCAAATGCAATTCATCACTAAAAATTTAATTCAAAATTTCGGTTATGCAGTTGATAAGGCAGAGAAGGTAAGAAAAGAGGGAATGGTAACTATGGTCATCCTCTCTCTCGAGTCGTCTCCCTCCCCTTCTCTCCTACCTGTTGGCTACCCACCCCACTTCACTTCACTCCTGAGTCTATCACTACTGAGACGAGTGGAGCCTACAAAATGCATCACTGACCGGAACGAAACTAACACACGTTATATTATTCGCCCAGTAGCACGTACTTTCTCCATTGAGTTGTTTTATGTTTTTTTCTGAAAGTTTCATGCTGGTAGCTATCTCTACTGCAGTTTTCAGATTTAGCTCCCTCTTTTCCAAAATCCTGCCTGTATATGCTTCGAATGTAAACCAAAATCTAACTAGTTGCACATACCGTTGTCTAAATAAGTACCAAAACTATAATGTATACTTAGCTTTTGTATTGCATTTAGGTATTCTTGAAATTATTCTCCTTCATGTTGCTTTCAACATTGATTTCAGCGATTAAATCCCAAATAGTTCCACGATTTCTTTGTAAGTTTTGATTTCCGGCTCCACTGGTGCACATTTGTCACAAAGGATGCCGTATGTGTGTGACTCCATGTTATGTAGTATGAAATATATTTTTATATCTACCTCAGTTTTGAACACTTTGAAAGCTCATTCAAGCCTCTTTACACATCTCGACCAAGTGGTTGTTTCCCGGTTGAAACATTCAATCGTAAATGATTGATAATCTGAAGGGATTTGTAGAATTGAAAATTTTTCTTTTTATGTTTTGAAAGGTTTTAGGTATAATTTGTAACGTAATGGAACGAATACTTGCAGTAACATATGGTGTGCATATAACACGTGTATCTCCTATTTTTCATCTGCTGAATTCTTGAATTCCTCCTCGCCAGTTTTTTGTGAATTTATTTTATTTCTTGAATAAAATATCATACAAGATAAATACATAGTTACAATGATAGGAGAACACTTACGTATATTTTCGCAGATAAGAAGATAGTTGAATCATAAAAAAAGGCCCCCAAAATCAGGGGCCGTCTTATAGGACAGATACAAAAAAAATTAGATTGAAATTTATATAAATTGAAACCATTATAAAATAAAACAAATCCTACTAAAACGTAACAATGCTAAAGGAGGCCCTTTCTTTATGCGTGCAACCACCGAATGCGCGTGATCTTGAAAATTACTACAACTTATCGAAAAATCTATCATATTATTTAAATACGCTATATAATAATACATTACAATGTAATAGTAAAACAATACTAAAACAAAATAAATATTAAAAGTTGTTTATTGAGTTACTGAGAAAAAAACGAACAAACCGTAATAATTATTTACAAGTACAGAGTAGGGTATGTCCACGAAATAGAATAGCTCATATGACGCTTTTGTGAATAGTTAAGGTCATTACACGAATTCCCGAATCATTGCGAATGTTCGCGAATAAGACATAATTCCGTATACGCTATACAATATTATTATCCAGATGATGATCATCGATCTAAACTAAATTCATAGGCCTTTAATAGTTTGAGGGTCGTCTTATAGAACAGATATATGCTAAAACTACAAAATTTTGACGAAAATTTATACCTCGTCTTATCTGCGGAAATATACGGTATATTATTATAAAACATATTAACATCTTAGTATGTAGTGAATGCAAAGCATTTGACGCATGTGTATTAACACCGGATGTAGAGATGCACTGGAGTGTGTGTTACCACTCGGCATGCGAACGACTTTTTAAAATGAAGTGAAAATTGTTCTTGGTACGTAATTTAACATAACTCTGACCCAATTTTTGTTTTCTCGAATTTTTTAACTCCAATAGTTACATCACAGACTGCAAAATCCAAAAAATACAATCAACAACAAAAAAATTATAAAAATAACAAATGGAAATGGAAATGTTAATAGAAATCACTTGCAAAAAAAAAAAAAAAAAAAAAAAAAAAAAAATGTAAAAAAAAAAAACTTAAAAAAAAAAAAAAAAAAAAAAAAAAAGAAAAAGAAAAAGAAAAACTAACTCTAAAGACAAGATAAAATTTTATTTTCTCCTCCCACCAAGTTTGAATCTTGCATACGTACGCTACTAGGTTGTTTAAAATTGGATGGGTGGGTTTTCCTTTTCATTTCATATAATGTTGTTGGAAAATTTTGCTGCCCACTTGAGATAGGCTTGGAAAATAGCTCTGGGGTTAAAATGAGTTTGACACCTATAGTTTAAGTTGAGATTAGAAGCTGACGAGTTGAACTTCTCTTTCCAATGGACCTAACTAACACCTTGTTTACATGTGTGTTTATCTTTGTCTTCTTCACTTTTAATGGAAATCAAACAAACAAGACTCCAACGAGCAACCATTTTGACAATTAATTAAATCGTAGTTATTAATAACGCCTATTCATAATCTTTTCAACTTCAAATGATTTAAACACTATCTTAGCGAAAATTAAACTTGAAAGTTAAATATTTTCTTTCTTTAAGTTAAATAATATAATATCATTGTTTTAGAAAATTATGCAAACTTTATCTTACCTCACATTTTATTTAAAATAATAATTACCCAAGCTTTCTCTATTAATATTAATATATTATATATATATATATATAATAATATTAGCTTTGTAATAATTTTAAGCGTAAAAAACAACAATAAATGACGAATGAACATGTCAGATTTTCAGTCTGGAAATTGGGCAAAATTGTGTTTTTTTGGAGTTAAAATCGAGTAACGTCTCTAAGATGCCGAGTTCATCATTGATAGAAGAAACAATATCCTCACGACTAAGTGTAGAGGAAATTCCCCCCGATCTAATTGACCGCAGAGTACTATTGTCCAAAAAACAGTGAATGGGCCTGGAGGTCACCTTTTTCCTCCTAGGTATTGTTTCAGAGGTGAGTGACATAGCCTAAAATATCTCCAGTCGACATCGCATTTCTTTTGATCTAATGCCCTCATTAATGATTTTGTAGCAGAGATTCCTGGCCTTACGGAAGCTATACAACTCAGATGGTTTTTGTTGTTTCCATTTGGTGTAGGCTTTGTTTTTAGCATGAATAGCCTTTTCACATTCGGCAGTAAACCAAGGTTTGGAAGTGCTTTCTTTCTGAACGATTTTGAAGGGTGAATAGTTCCATTCCCATGATGATAACCTCAGTGATAGAGTACGCAGCCTCAAAAGCATCTTTATTTTAGAAACAGTAATCACCCCAAGGGAGCGACGAAATATTATTCTTAATATGAATAATCAGAACAAATTTGCATCATCGAAACTATTTTAAAAAATTTTGCGTCGGTTAATTGGAGGCCATTTCTTAGACCTCCTCTCCATTCTCTGTCTAAAAGTACCTTCTGAATAGGAAAAAAGAAAATTTTGATTCCTATCCATTGTACTATAGCCTAAGCTGAATCATTCCTTATTAAAGCATCTAGATTTTGAAATTCACTTTTTCGAAAGGTTAAGACGACGAATCCATTGTTATCTTTAAATGGGGTCTCTTTAATTATATTACGGCAACTGATGAATATAGGAGGCGATTGGGTAAGTGAATGGAGGTTGATGGAGGCAATAACATAACCATAATATGCTGGGAACCTGCCTACAGAATTTTTTTGGGCCCTCTTGGAAAAATAAATAACAAGAAAGATAAATAAAATAAATATTAGATCATGCATAAAACGAAGACCCACTTGCCTAGGAATTAGCCCGCGCGACGGGCCCTGTGGGCCCTATTGTTACGCCACTGGATGGAGGGCTTGCTTTCTGCATGTGATCATTAAGACATGATTAAGAATTGATTTTTTTTATATTCATTTATTTACAAGATATTTGATGTTTGTCTATTAATGTATGAAGTATACAGCCAAATTTATATTACTATTTATATTATATTTTTATATTCATGTCCAAAATTTTGATGATCTATATTATCATGTAAAATTTATCATTTATTATTCTCTAGGAAGCATTTCTTCAAAGAATTTTTGTAAATAAATTTTAAATTCTAAGTTTGCGTCATGTCCTATTACAATGTGTAGTTTGCTTAAAATTTCTTTTTCATAACATGAAACAACAAAATATTTGTTTAAATTTTCCATTTGAACATTTAAATTAAGGCGAAAAAAATTACTTTCTCTAAGAAGAGAAAATTTTGCAGATAAAAAGAAATTCGAGAAATAAAGTTAAAATCTCCCACTAAGCTTACTTGTGTAGATGTTCCCACAGAAACTGCATAGCTTGGACATTTACGTCTACACGGGTACCAACTGTTATATTAGTTATTCTAGCAGGTCTGAATTTGGCTGATCTAAGGGTCAGAAATATTATAAAAGAACTCCCACTCTGTCGAGGGAGATTCTCACTCGTGACAGTCGGGGTAGATAGAACGTTCATTTTATAAATTTTTATGATCATCGAAATAAAATTTAATAAGACTTCTTATACAGATTTATTCAATTAAGATAAGATAAGTTTAAATATACAAATTCAATTAAATAGAGGCTTGCTCAATTCAAGGAGTTGGAATTATCCAAATAAACAGTTTTGAGTTGTAAGGATGGATTTATAGACCGCGTGATACCCCAATCTTTTTATAAAAATGCGAATAATATATATATAATTTCGAAGAAGTTAAGAATTAAAATTTTACAGGATACAACCACGAACGAATTTCAATATTGTTGATTTTCCTTAAAAAACTAAACGATGTTTATCTATTTGGAGCATTTGCAACAGAAAACAAATTAAATAAGACCAGCTTTTCCAAACAAATTTTTATATAAAATTTATTAAATTTCAATTTAAACAATAAAATATAAATGAAAAACGAGAAACATATTTTAATTAAGTCCACAGTTAAATTCCTATTTACAAGATCACTTGCAAACAAGGAACGAGTTTCAACTATATAGAAAAAATTATTTAAAAAATTAACTAAGTCACTAAAGAGGGTATCCTTGTCTCCCAAATAAAAAACATTTTCCACTGAAAACATCTTTTAACTGAGCCTTTGCTTGGGTTTATGGCGGCACACAACAAGGAGAGTATTTCCCAGATAGGATTAATGCAAGGTTTTTTCCGTAGGCCCTCATTATCACCATAGGACAAAAGGCACCCTGGCAGGTAAAAGGGATAAAAGCCCAGGGTGCCGGCTCAGACCACCATTCAACTTACCTTCACAACACGTGCGCACGTCAATCATTTTCACCAATCTGTATCTTTACTTTAATAAAATCCATCAGTTTTATTCATCTACAACGCAACTCACAGGTTTTACTAAATCTAATTAAATTTAAATTTACGAGAATTAACAAATTTTACTAAAACTAATAAATGCGAAAATAATAGAGAAATAAATAAAATAAAATATAATAGTTATCAAATAAAATATCTGAGATCCGGAGAAGGATGCTGTTGCACGCGCTGAAAGCAACGCCGTCTTGCAGAAATGAGGGTAGGAATTACTTGAACCCGTATGCAAATGGTGCTTGTTGGATATTTGAACAGCACGTGTTCATATGCTGACTTCCGGGCTCTAAATAGAATTGGTCTGATAAAGACTGATTGTTTTTTGATAGATGTTTAATCGTCAAAAAACGCAGTTTGTTTCTACAGGCTAGATCACTTGTCTTTCCACAAACAGAGGGTAAAGGTAATAACTCCATTTGGGAGATTATTAATTTTACATTCCCCACACGTAGTAAAATCCTTAAGATCTCTAACAGAGAAATAACTATATGGTTCAAGCAGTGAACAACGAGTGACCGAAGCCTCTCAGGGCACAGCAAACCTGTATTTAAAAGTGAAACTAGCTACAATTAGAGCGATTCAGCAAATTTAGAGCCACTATCCGTTTTGGTCAATCAGACAAGAAAATTATCAAAATAAGATTAAGAATTTGAATTAATATAACATACAAAAGAAGAAAAATATACTTAATAAATTTTTTCAAATTAAAAATATCAAATTATATTTAAAAATTATTAGCATTACCATGTTTCAACTGTTGACAGAAACTGTCGTCTGTCCGTTTGACGATGAACGGGAGCAGAATTGATAAGAGGGAAATTTAAACATAAACATAACCCAACCATACTGAAAGCCAAAAAAAATCCCTACCCATTGCCTGAAGAACAACAAATAATACCTGTCCATAGGCACCCCGCAACAGGTAGCAGCTGTGGGATTTTTTATCTTAGTTTCTTTATCATATATAATTAAAATAGAGGCATGACAAAAATTATTTTGAGATTCGATCAAACAACTTCCTATAAAAACGCAGTCAACTAATTTCTGTTTATTCATAATTTCTATACAGTCTCTCTTTGTTTTTATTATATTTGATACATGAGGGGGGAAATATTCGAGAATAAATTTCCTGAATATATTAATTTTAAGATTAAAAATTCAAAAATGTTAATTGCAAAGAATAAAAAGAAGAAGTAATAATAATATATTAAGACAAAATGCCAAGCAGAATTACAGGCGCTTCCTCTTTGGCGTTCTCGTTGCAAATAATACAACAAAGCCCATTTCCGTTATTCTAACCTTCACTGCAGTGTTTGTTGTTGGTCATGTCAAGAAATATCTGCTGAATAAAGAATATTATTATTTTTTAAAAATAAATTACTCTTTATCAAAAAATCTTTAAATTCATTATTATTCTCTTGAGAGACAAATTTTTCTCCGGGAAGGGGGGGGAACGATAACCCCCCTTGTCCTTCTCTCACTGTTCATTCGTGAAATATTTTATACAGGATGAGGAAGCATCTCTTCAGGGGATAATATCGTCCAAAGATCACAAAAATTAGTTGGAAAAAACCCAAAGGATTTAAAAAATAAAAGAGAGTATACAAAACACATTTCAAAGAATCAAAAGAGAGACAGACAGACATATAGAAAGGCCATTTTACTAGATCCATTTTTTGATACAAGGGGCTTCAACATACTTATTTACATTGTAATCTCGGTATTTTTTATAGGGCAATTCTTTTTCTATACTATACATTACATAGGTAAGAAAGTAAAAAAGAAAGGATTTATAAATTCTGACAATTTTCAAATCTTTGACGTTTCTTTTTAGCTATTCTAGCAGTTGAAATGTATTTTATAGATTTTGGAGATTAAATGGATGTTTATTCATATGCGGAAAGGATATTTAACGAACAATTATTAATATAGATCGAACAACATCAAAGGGTACACGTCCTTGGATCAAAGTTAGGACCTTATCAAGGAAATTAAGGCAGGCAACTTGTTTGCTGGTCGACCGAACAAAAGGGGTAGAGGTGGGTTGTCAGCTGCTTGCAACTATTTACGAGAGCCTCCTCCAAAGAGAAGCCAGGAGCCGAAACAAGCACATCATATCTAAATGAAAATTTAAGACTCACGAAATCCCCTCTATAAACGATTAAATATAAATAAATTTAGACAACAATAACAAAAATTTTAATAAAAAATGTGATAATACACAAGAGTGAATTTATGAAGAATGGGAAAAAATTAAATCATGGGGACCCTCATAAACCACACACGTTTAATAGTCCTCACCAAGAATTTTCCTGCTAAACAGTTGTATTGTTTTTCTGACAAATTTTTTTAATTCTTCAAAATTATTTTTTATTATAATAAACGTATTTAAAAAGATAAAATTTATTAATAGAATATAAAAAAGGTGTAAGATATGAATAGATGATAATTTAATAAAGCAGGCACTAAAGGTATATTTCACAAGCTGACAGATATAGATATAAATATTTCCAAGTTTGCTGAGCCCGCCTTCAGCACCTCTCCACTGGACCCTCAAATTAGCCTTATTAACCTTATGATTTCCTTATGATATAATTTTTTTTTTGTTTGCTGTATTTGCCTTGAAATATAAATTTATTTTATTTTATTTTATTTTTTTTTAATTTTTAAATGTTAAAAATCAAAAATGTTTTAAAATAAATTTCTAAAATAAAAAAATTTTGAATAAATGACTTTGTTTTCGGCTTGAATCCGAACGAAACCTAGAACAAATATATAGGGGAATTATAAAAATTCAAGTGGCTGAAAAATCATTAATATCGTACCTAGGATGCTCCTATTAAATAATATCAAGTTATATTTTCAAATTCTTATGAATGTTGCAAATTGTGCCCCATTTTTAGGGTGACTAGATGTCTTCTTTTTTACTGACAAGATCTCTTTTTTTTGAACTTTGTGCGTCCAGTGTTTTTTTTTTTTTTTTTTTTTTTTTTTTTTTAAAAACAACTCTTTTCAAAAATTTTTTTTTTTTGGTTTTTTGTAAAAATCTAAAATTAAAAAAAAAAATCAAAATACCCCCCCCCTTTTTT